>PVJA010004085.1:0-89174 GCA_004027025.1 Myocastor coypus | reverse complement strand
CCAACTTTTTGTTTGTGTAAGTTACTTAGGTTAATGGAGCAATCTAACACCAATGAAATTATTAATTAGAGTATATAGAGAATTAAAAATGAGCCTTAGTAAATAAAATAACATAATGAAATAGTTAATAAAATTGACTCCTGCATTCATGAAGCCAGTCATGGTGAATGTCACTAATTATACTGTCTTATACTCGAGTCCTCTTTCTCTCTTTCTCTGCATATGTCATACATATGTATCTTATTTATCTTTGCTTCTTAGATGTGGAGGCCAGCACTTACAATATATGTTCAGTAAGTAATTTCAAGTAGTTTAGGATATACTATATGATTGTTTTGTTTTTCAGATTTTAGGTAATATATGTGAATTTTCACAGGGGATAAGCCTACTGAAAACAATTTCAAGAAGTGAGAATCTTAAAGAGAATCTCAAGAAAATAAATTACTCAGAAAATAACTCAGTAGACAACTGTTTGCTATAGACAAGACAGTAACAGTGATTATGGACAGCTGTTCAGAGAAATGGATCACCCTCTCAATACATAGTTTGGTTCTTCTTCTGTGTGATACTAAAGATATGCTTTTGTGTGTATGTTATACCTTTATCCTTCTATGACTATGATACCTTTATAATTTGGATATCATTTTTCCATTTTTATTATTGCCCTATTTTTCCAATTGGCTCCTTCTTAATGTCATTTATTTTGATGATATTCTTTTTATTTCAAAGATTTTACTTTTCTGTCTAAAATATCATGTCACCTTTAATTAATGATAATATAATTTATTTCCTATATTTATTCCTTTCATTTCTTTCTCTTGTCTAATTGCACTGATTCATGTTTCCAGAACTATTTTGAATTGAAATGGTGATAATGGACATCCTTTTATTGTTTCTGATTTTAGAGTGAAAGCTTTCAGCTTTGATCCATTTAGTATGATGTTGGCTGCTATTCTGTCATAACTGGCTTTTATTAGGTTGAGATAAAGATCATGTATTCTAATTTTCTATAGAGATTTTATAGTGAATGGGTGTTAGACTTTGTCATAAACTTTTTCTGCATCTGTTGAGATGGTTTTGTAATTTTTGTCTTTGGCTCTGTTAATATGGCGTGTTACATTATTGATTTACATATGTTGAATTATCCCTGCATCCCTGGGATGAATCCTACTTTGGTCTTAATGTATAATCTTCTTGAAGATTTACTGCATTCTGTTTGCCATCATCTTATTTAGGAGTTTTGCATCTATGTTCATTAGGGACATTAACCTGTAGTACTCTTTACATTTTTGGTTGGATATCAAAGTACCTCTGCTTTTGGTGTCAAGGTAATACTTGTTTTCCAAAATGACATTGGGAATATTGATTCCCTTTCAATCAAATTAAGGAGTTTGAGAAGTAGCAGTCCAAATATCTGGATTTCTTGGCAAATTCAGCATTGAATCCATCAGAATCTGTGATTTTCTTTGTTGGTAAATTTTTAATTACATTATCAATTTAAGTGACTAGGAATGGGCTATTTAAATGTTTTATATCTGCTGGATTCAATGTTGGTAATTCATATGCATCTAGGAATCCATCCATTTCTTCTGTGTTTTCCATCTTGTTAGCATAAAGATTCTCAAAGTGGGTATTAATGATCTGGACTTCCGTAGGATCCATGGTGATATTTAACTCTTTTGTTCCTAACTGCATGAATTTGAGTCTTTTCTTTCCTTTTTATTTTAAGGCTGGGTGAGGGTTGATCAATTTTATTCTATCTGTCAAACAAACAACTCTTCAACTCAATGATTCTTTGCTTTGTTTTCTTAGTCTCTGTTGCATTACTTTGTGGTCTGACCTTTTAGCTTGAATTTTTCTTCTTTTTCTACAAGTTTGAGGCTCAACACTAGGTTATTTGTTTGAGCTCATTTTGCTTTCCTGCTATGGGAATTCACCACTAAAAATTTTCTTTCTTAGGACTACTTTTAATGTGTTTCATAAGTTCTGGTATATTGTGTCTGCATTGTCGTTTAATTATAGATACTGTAGGCCAGCCAAATTGCTCAGCAAATTAAAGTGTCTATAAGCAGATGCACGGGCTGGGAATTAAATTCCCAGGGCTGCCATGCTGGCCCTGTCTCCAGAGCATGCTGAGACAGTAATTGAGACTGAGTGTGGTGGTGCACACCTGTAACCCTAGTTCTTGGGAGGCTGTGAACAGGTGGATCACTATGAGTCTAGATTTCTATAGTGAAACCCTGAACACCCTGTAGACCCTTCCCTAAAAATATAAAATAATAATAATAATGATAATAATAGATACTGTTTGATTTCTTCACTAATTTCATCTATGATCTATTGTTTCTTCAGTAGGGCATTATTTAATTTCTATATTTTGGTGGTTCCTTTTTCCATTGATTTCCAATTTCCCTGCATATAGTGTAACAATATGTATGTGATAACTTCAATTATTTGCATTTACTTGAGCAAGTTCTATGACCTATTATGTCATCTGATTTAGAGAATGTCACATACACAACAGAGAATAATGTGTATTTTGCTGTGTGGGGTGGAACACTTGATAGACATCTACCAGGTCCACTTGTTCACAAGTGTGGATCAGTTCTGATATTTCTTTGTTCCTTTTATATCTAGTTGATCTGTTTGTGACAGTGGGGTATTAAGTTTTCCCATTACAACTGTGTTAGTGCTGATTTGATGTTTCTTGTCAATATTTGTTTTATATAGTTGAGTACACCTGTATCTTATGCATATATATATATATATATATATATATATATATATATATATATATATAGTTATTATCTCTTCATCTTGAAGTATTCCCTTAAAAAGTATGTTGTGATGTTCTCTATTTGGGTTGGTTTTGGCTTTAAGTTCACTTTGTCTGTAAATAGAATAGCCACCCATACTTTTTTTTTAAATGGAATCCTATCAGATGTAATATTTCTTCTATCTTTTGACTTCCAGTCTGCAAAGTTTTTTTTTTTTTTTTTTTTGAGTTAAATGTGTTTCTTATATGTAACATATTGCTGGATGTTGTTGACTGTTCCATTCTGCCAATTTGTTTCTTTTGATTGGTGAATTTAGACCACTTACATTGATGGCTATAACTGCTATGTATTGACTTTTCATTGTCATTTTATTTTCTTGCTGTTGGTTTCCTGTCTTTCCACACTGTTTAATTGCTTGTCTTATCTGGTAGATTCTTCGTGTTGCACCTGTTGAATTATTTTATCATAGTCCTGTGCTATTTTTAAAAGAGCTTGTTTCTAAGTCTGATATTCTCTCTTCACTTTTATTCAGTTGATTTTGTAGTTTTATTTTTTTTAAATTTAATTTTCTGACTAGCTGTTTGAATTAATTCCATAGATTCCATTTATTTTCCTATGTTGGTTATTCATGCTTTCTGTCATTTTCCTGGGTTGCTTTTGCTTTTCTCTGTGTTTTTATCTCCAAATTTATCATAATTAAGCTGGAAATCTGGGATGGTGTTTTGTTCCTGTGTATTGTCATTTTCCATTTTTAAATTTTATTTTGTTTTCTGTGTGGATTATTGTATATTTCTTACAGGAGATAGGTTTATCACTAGTGTTGAGGTTTCCCTAAGGCATGTCTGTTATTCAGAGACGTTTTCTAGATGCAGGTAGTTCTTGGTCTTTGTGTTTGTCCCAAAATCTTACTTTCTGAATTTATTAAGGTTGGGCTGTTGGTCTCCATTTGGACACCCTGGCTTTGATTGTCCTATAGTGACAGTTATGATACTAGATAATTATAATGATATTATACAAAAGAGAACACCTGATTACAAATTCATAACTTCCTGACTTAATTAGTAACATTAACAATAACAATAGCATGAAGTGCAGTATAACCTATCATATTTAGTAGCTACTAATTTGGTAGGTTTAAGCACAGGGACTAGAGCTATGGATATTTCCAAAATTGTTCAGAAACTTGAGTAGAAAAAGTTCACTCTCATTAGAGTGTATTAACCTTGTAGTGGGGAAATTTGAGAGTGATAAAGGACAAAACAGAAAGCAAAAGAAGACAGATATAGTAGAAGCGAAGCTGGAGGATGAGGGACGATCCTCTAGGTTTTGGGCAATTGGAGAATGGGGTAGGTGAGAGAGAAAGAGGGATAAGCAAAAGATTATCAAGTTGGATCATGACAACAAAGAGAATGTTCTTATATATAAATATCATAAGGTCAAAAGGATAGTTGAAGAAAGACAGAAAGAAGAAAAATGGATCAGAATAAGAACAAAGGTAAAGACCTAAACAAATTTAAAAAATCCAAAAACCTGCTTGCTCCTGTGTCTCCAGGTGTTGTGCTGCCCTCAGACAGTCACAGTCTGAGGTCCCCCAAGGGTACAGTTGGTTTTTCTGGCCAGACTACTCTTCTCTGTGCCACTTCCACTGGCTCATCTCTGTCTTCTTATGCTGCTTATTGCTGAGAGTTGTGAGGTGGGGCACTGTGGACTATCTCTCTGCTTCTGGTATCACTGTAGGGACTGCTGGTTCCACTTTGGTCTCCTCTGCTGAGGAGGTGGTGCCAAGCCCATCAGTCCTAGGGCTGGAGGGGTTATTCTGTTCCACTCATTATCTTTGCCACTGCTGCCACCGTCATGTGCCACCATGCCACTGCGGTCTCTAGCTTTGCTAACTCACTGCTTCTGCCATTCTTGGGAGCAGCCCAAGGCTGCTTGGGCCATTTCAATCTCCTTTACCACACCTGTTTAAATCTGATGCATCTGTGTCTCTCTCACTGGGCAGGAAGGACTGTAGATTGCCTCTGCTGTGGTCCCTAACCCTGTTATCCTTAAGGGTGCTGGTTAGAGTACACAACAAAGATGTAAAACTGACAGCCCAAGGAGTCATGCGGGTGAAATTTGCTACCAGGTTACCTCTATATAAGATGCAAGGGGTCTTGCCTCCCAAATCTAACTTATTTGGTTAGAGTTAGAGGCACTTCTGCAGTCCATCTGGCTCCTATAGACTTTACAGTATAGCAAATCTTGTTCAACAAGCAGGTGGTCTGCCACTGGCAGCACTGTGAGCTGAATTGCTATTTTGTAAAGTCCTATGTCTGTGTTTTGTTTAACATACAGGTCTCTTATTTATGATAGATCTGGGATCAGGATATTTTTCCCTCCCTTCCCACCTATTATCTGTGTTTTCACTTGCGTTTCTCTGAGTAGCAAGTGTGGCTCTTCCTCTATTCAGCCCTGTTGAATCTCCCCTAGGTATTCTTTCCCTTATGAAAGTTTCTTGTCTGGTGCTTTGGATTTAATTTTCCAGAAATGTCTATTGACTGAATTTTGTTAAAATATCACATATTATTTAGCCTATAATGTTGCATGATGCACAGTTTGATTGAACACCACCAATACAGGATAGGATGCCTGTTAAAGGAGACAATAGAAAGAGAAGGAAAGGTGGGTCACTGAGGTTGGATTGTTCCCTAGCCTGCTAGTTTTGTCATCTGTTTGGACAGTGATCCTTCCCTCCAATTCTATCCTTGTACTGAAGGTCACTGACCCAGTGAGTGGTCTCTATTCCTTGCTTCTAGCTTTTAACAAGTCAGGTAACGTTACTCCCTCCTGTACCCCATCAATCTCCATGGAACTCAAGGCTTACAGTACATAGCCATACATAGCCTTGGCGCTTCCACACTGGATTTTGATTCTTTTAGCCATACTTATTCATTATTTTTGTTAATAATTCTGTAATTTTCTTCAATGAATGTTTTGACTCTACCAGTTATTTACTTATAGGGTCACAAACCACACAGTGCTGAATTATTCGGTTTAGCAAACTATTTCTCTAAAATCAAGGGAAGTTCCTTAGCTCTAATGATAAAAATGGAGATCCCAAAATTACATAAGGAATGTGCATTTTGCTAGCATGCATGTAATAAATGTTATAACATTCTTAAGAATTAAGATAGGAATGGGTAGAACTGAGGTTAAATTTCAGTTGTGATACCATAACTAGCAGGATCTTCTTTAGGACATTTACACATAGACCATTCTCATAGACCATTCTCTTCCTCTTTGTTTGCATAATTTTCATCTAAGTCCTTGGGAAACAAGAAGGTAGTATTTACATTGATCAAATTAAGCATAGAAAAATCCCAGTTTGAGGATAGTAGGGAGCTTACTAAGATTTTTGAAGTCATAGACCAGGTTAAGAGGAGACTGATTCTCAGTTTTACATGGAAGAAACACACAAAGGCATACATCTAAGATCTAAGCCAGGAACGCTACTTGTACAAAATAAATGAAATCCACACTTGTTTTAGTTCTAGAAGAGTCAAGAGGCAAGCAAAGTTTTTTTAAACACAGTGGCAGACTGTGTGGGAATATCTACACTGAGATCTTTTCACTCAACTTGACATTCAAATGATACATGAATCACAGAAAATTTCAGGTAAGTACAATGTTCACCTAGCTCCATGCACAGCCCACATGCAGGACCTGTGCAGAGCAGAGCTTGCCAGAAACAGACCAGTGTAATTGCTGAAGGTGGATCTGGGCTAGACAAACACTAGTACTGTGTGAAGCACATCACTCTGTACACAAAATGATCATCACTTTATGCAGCCTAGAAATGAATTGAAAAGAATTGGTCCTGTGAATTGATCCTCAATAACACCCATTGTTACCTTATTCATAATTTAACATCTCTAACTCTGAAGTAATATGGAAAGCTCCACAGATACTTTAATCCTCACACTTATAGTAGAGGGAAGACAGTACAGTGTATCACTGAGTGAAGGAGTTCAGTGACTTAGAGCTGAAACGTTCTCAATTTGCATTCCAACTCTGCTCTTCCTTTCGGTGTGACTTTCCATATATTTTTTTTCAAGCTCTAAGTATCTTGGTATCTTCCTTCAAATTCTAGGGACCAGAAAAGTCTTTATTTCTTGGGAATGCTATAATAAATAAATAAGAAAATAGACACACAAACCTTGTGGAGTAGTATACTTTGGGACATGCATTTAATAAATGTTAACTGCTTTATTGTATGTGATTTTTCTACCAAGACTCTATACATACTCTAAGAATAGATTTGTGTATAATTTATCTTGTATCTTCACCAAGTTTGTGATACATTAAGTGCTAAATAAATATTTGCTTAACTGAGTAAGGTGAATTTGTTTTACAAATTTGTTTTCTTATTTCAAAAGAAAACAAAATATGCATACTGCCTACTTATTGTTGTTTATTACTGAAGTTTCCATGATAATCACAAGAAAAAGGACAATAGTTCAATGTAATTTGAAGATGTCTTTTTGAAAATTAACACTAGCACAGAAATGTAAATGCCTACCTGCACCATCAGGTAAAAACAGGAACGCATATTTTTTTTATATAACAGTGTAAATTAATAACTAGGAATAAGGGGCTAGTCAGATAGCTTAGCGGTCTAAAGCACTTGCTTAGTTAAGCTGAGGCAGGTGCAAAGGACTGTGGTTCGATCTCCAGCACCCCATGCCATACCAGTCCCACCCTCAGGGCAGGTTGATCCAGAAAAAAAAAGAAAAGAAAAGAAACAAAAAGTAGAATAATAACTGGGAATCAGTTAATAGGTGTACAAAAATTGGTAATAGACTACTTATTTAAATTTTCTTTTATAGTAGGGGACACTCACTCGGGAACCCCCTCCTGTCCCTCTCTCGGGCAGGAGCTTTCTCTCTCTCAATAAATCTATTCTGCTCATAAAAATCTTTTTCTTTTATAGAGACTTCACAGATCTTTTTTAAAGAAGCAGTGAAATCATGTGAGGTCTGTTTATTTTGTGTTAAAGAACATGCCCAGGGTAGCCATTGATGAAGACCATCAATGATTATCACCATTCTATCAAAAAATGTCTCTTTCACTTAATAATTTTGTAATTAATGTAGCTGACATGAGCTCTTTTTCTAATTTAAAAGCAAGTTGGATATTTTAAAGAAAAATAAAGCTAGTAATTATAGACTGATTTCAAAACCCATAGTCACACAAGGCTAAATATGTGGAAATAGCATGGGAAGTGCATGGTTTCATGCTTTATGGCTATTTAGACAGTAGCCACTTGAATGCTGTACTGTTTCAAAATGTCTCTATTATCTTATATTTTACAAGGAAGGAAAATAATAATCATAATAGTTATCATTTACCAACTTTATGACAAGGAAGCTGAATTAAAACAAATGCTTCTCATGCATAATCCCATTTGCAATGACCTGTAAAGACAGAACCATATCTGCTTATTTTATTTGCCAATGTCCTCGTACTCAGCAATGAGGTTGGAATACAGTTGTTACTCAGTAGAAAGCTATTAAATAATCAAATGATCTTTCCTTTGAAGTAGGTCCTTTTATTAGATAAAAAAGTTTATTTTAGCCTATTAATATTCTATTTTTCTGAACATACTATATTTTATTCTGTATTTTTCAGTAACATCTCATTGATGCATGCTACAGTTACAGTGAGAGAATGCTCAAGAGAAACTGTTACTTCATAAAGAGTAGAAGGTTGGAAATTGTGTATGGCATGCCTAAGAAAGTTTCTGACAAATACAATATAATCAATGGAATGTCTGTAAAAAAAAATCGGTCCTGGTCCACGTAAATTGAAGAATAGAAAATCTGACCACTAAGAATACTTAGAAAGCATAATTAGCATTTCTATAAAGTTCTTTTAAAAATTATGGAATTCTTTAGCTAAACATGACAGCATCAAAGATAAACAGACTTCTCAAAACCAAAAACCATGGCTCAGATGAGACTTACCAGGACAGTCACCACCCGGAGGACTACTCCACGCATGTTATTCTCTAGTTTCTTGTCAGTCAGTGACCCATTGAGACCTGTGACAGGATTCCAGCAGCCAAGCTGAAAGATTAAAATAGCTTTGGTCACTTCTGCGTGGAGAGCAGCCCAAGCACCACTGTCTAGACCACGGAGAGAGCTGTGTGATAACTCTTGGAATCATTGGTATAGAAAATGTTCCGCTCAGCATTTCCTCTTTAACACCAAATGAAACTGTCAGAAATCACATTTCCTGCTTTTCAATATCATCTTATGACACAGAAACTACCCAACATGCTTTAGGAGGCTTATGGAGGACATTTGATTTAATGGGAATCATATATACACCAATAACCCAGACACTAATTGGAATGTATAATTTGAACATAATGTCTACTCTAATATGTCAGTTAATGAACAAGTTAAATATCCTTATAGCTTTAATGTTATAATGTAAGCCTACACTACTTTTGCTTTGCAAATAACTGCAAAAGATCTAGAGAGATAGCTAGGTGGTCTAAGCGCCTGCCTGGCAAGTGCAAGGACCCAGGGTCAATAATCCCCTGTACTGTACGCCTTGCTGGCTCTGGAACTGCTGTGCTGGCCATGGAAGCCAGGTGTGGTAGCACACACCTGTAATCCCAGTGCTAGAGAAGCTGAGACAGGAGTATCACTAGGAGTCTGAGCTGGGTAGTGAGACCCTATACCATGATATATGTAATATATATATATATATATATATATATATATATATATATATATATGTGTGTGTGTGTGTGATGCCAAAGTCTTACAAATATTTTAATATGATTAATGGTTAACTGCTTTTATTTAAGGGAAATAATCATGTATGGAGCTTATTTTCAAAGTAGTCACAATATTCAAAACAATGTAATTTCCCTTTTCTTCCAGTGCTATCAGTTGGTTGGGTAGCAGTCTTTCTCTTGCAATCATTCACTACTCTGTATTCTAAAATAAAGTTTGAATTTCAGACTTTTATGTAGTTGTGGCCTCTTGTAATATCCAGATCTGAAGACTACCAGTGCAACCCAAGCATCACAATGGGATAACAATGAATGAGTCTCAATTGGAAATGAGGAGAAAAGAAAGGTGAGATGAATTGGATTACGAGACAGCAGCTCTAGGGGAAGAGCTGCGCAGGGAATGCCACGGGGCACATCTGACAGGGAAAAGCACACAGTAACTCCAATATCAGTTTGTCAAGCCTTTACATTTGGGAGCCCGCTCTGTCTCTGCACACTTTTAAAATGTGATCAGGTGGGGCACGCGCTACATGCCTGTAATTCCAGCACTGGGGATGCTGAGGCAAGAGGATTGCTGTAAACTCAATCCCAACCTGGGCTACGTAGTCAGTTCAAAGCCAGTCTAAACTGCATATTGAAACTCCCTCTCTCCAAAAGATAGGAAAAAATATATCTATAAACTGTTCTAATGTCTGAAAGATCATCAGGGCACTTAGGTATTTCTGCAGTTCTCTTAAGATGAATATGCTTCACTCCATTTTTTTTTTTTTTGTGGCTTTTAAAGTCATCATCATATTAGCAAATCTTCTCAAATAAATGACTGAGGTGCTTCCTATTAAAATATAAGTCTCTGTTAGAACTCCCCAAAGGTGTTTAATTAAGAAAACTAAAATGTGCACAGTATATTGTATGCAAAGGAATGTCATAAACAGCAAAGCCAGCTTTTTCCTTATTAAAGTAATCTGAAAAAGACTGCTAATTATTGGCTTCAACTGTAAAAGCACATTAAGTTCCTACAATGATATGTCATTCTTAGTTACATAAAAAGTCTAATTAGAATTTAGATCCAATTAGCAAATTCAAATGTGTTGAAAGTCTAATTATCAGAGATATTGTAGTCCTTTCCCCAAATTTAACACCTTATGAAATTTCTTTTAAGGCTTTGCTCTTTTCTGAGGTCAGCCAAAGTCTATCCTGCATTACATTTCTGGACAAGAACTTTTTCTGACTTTGAAAAGATTTTAAGTACTTATGCTAAATAATATTATGAGAAAAAGTGACATTGGTAATATTAAATGAAGAGTTAAATTTCCAGTGTGTTATCACAAAACATTAAGATAACATTACTTCATTTCAAAATTTAACTAATAGCTTTAAAGGGAATCCTATAAATGATAGATATATTTGTGTCCAAGAAGACAATGGAAGTGGAACATTTCTTTTTTAATATATTTTTAAATTCAGCAAACACATTGGAGGCTTACCTAAATAAAAAGCACATCTATCAAGACAAAGTTGATTGTGGCATTTTTGGTGTACTGAATAGTCAAAATATTTGCTGACTGGTCAGCAGCAAAGCTGCTGGGGAAATTCATTTCAACAATGCTCTGAATAATCACAACATGTAATTTCTATCTTTTTTCAAAGTTAATGCCCCCTTTTATACATAAATAAATACAGGCAATGATGTATAATTCTGAAATACTCTAATTTGCAAGTTTGAAATAACAGTAAGAAACAATTTAGAATAGGTAAAGTAGGAAACATACTACCTAGGAAAACATACTACAGTAGGAAAACATTCATACCTAGGCAGCAATTTGAATGTTACTTGTGCTACACGTAACAATTCTTTTCATTTTATTTTTCATTTTTAATGTTTTTCAGAAATGTATATATGTATATATATGCTCTTTTATAGTAGCAGTGGTTTACATTTTAGGATTAACACATTCCTTTTAATTAACTCAATTCTTCCCTTATATACATGAACTACAGTATTTCCTTAACGTTAGCTCTGGACATCAAGAATGAGGATAGTCAGGCTGAGTAGATAGTTCAGCAGTCTAAGTGCCTGCCTGACAAGCATATGGACCCAGGTTTGATTCCTGGTACTGCATGCTGTACCATCCTAGAACACTGGGGACACCATGTTGGACCTGAAACCTGGCATGGTGGCTCACACCTGTAATCTCAGTGCCGGGGAAGCTGAGACAGGAAGAGCACTAGGTGTGTGAGCTGTGTAGTGAGTCCCTGTACCAAATAAATAAATAAACAAATACTAAAAAAAATAACCACTAGGATAATCAAAGATTGGATTTTAAGGTGCAGAATATTTAAGATGCTGATTCTTTAGAAAACTAGAAATAAATCAACATATCATACAACAAAATCACCTATAACAAATCAGTAAGGAAATACATGACACTTATTTCTTATGTCCAGTACATGCTTTCTCTGTCAGCCATGGTACTGAGCTTCTGGCCCTCGATCTCACCTAAGCCTCACAACATCATGAGGAGTTGCTGCTACTGTGTGTATTCCACAGGCGAAGAAACAAAAGCCTCAATTCAAAATGCCTGCCAAGAGATGAAAGAAGAATTCATAATAGTGCTACTTAAGGTCCTGATTCCATGCCTTTAAATGGAGTTTTGTTTTATATCTTATCAATTATTTTTTATAAAGATGGTTTATCTAAGGTAGCAGGAAAGATATTTCTACTTTGTGCCTAAAGACGTTAAGGTGACTCTATTTACTATGCAATAAATTTGCATCATAGTAATATAATTTAAAAGGTGATATTATCATCACCATTTGTAGCACACTATCACATGTACAAGTATATAACATGTGCCAACTGTATAAGAGCTTTAGTTGTATTAACTCAATTCTCAAAACAGCCGTTTGGGGAGGATTCTGCTCATATTTTTATTCTACAGAGGAGAAAACTGAAGACAGACACAGCGCTGGCTTCTTCCACACTTGTCAAGGGCATTGGGCAGGGAAGAGAAATAGGAAAATGAACTTGGAAGCAAAGCACTCACAGCTGTTTCTGGAATTCTCTATCTTTTAGGATCAACTTCACAAAAATAAATGTAAACAGTACTTTATTCATCCTGGTGTCTTATGATGTCTCAAAATGTAAACTGAAGATAAATAAGGAAATAAATAATAGCAATCAGAGGAAATAATGATTAGCTTGTCCTTTTGAAGGATTTGTCAGGTTTTACGATCTCTTAACTTCTGTTCATCTGCGCTTATTTTCCTAAGGTTCACTTCAAGATCTTCTGTTTGATTGTAACAACTCCTTCAAAAAATAAGCACTAAAAATGTGTTAGGTTCCCATTAATTTAAATTGAATTGGTGTACACAGCTAAATTCCTTACAGCATCCCCACACTTATAGGCAGTGTGCTTGAGGATAAACTGGAGGATTTTCACATAAACTTAAGCATGAAGCTTATCTAAAAACTTCTCTGGTTTCATTGTTTGCGATCTCCTTAGCTTGACTTTTTCAGCTGCAATGGAGAAGGTTGTATTGGTCAGGTTGAGTTTTTACTTGTGTTTCTGTGTTCTTTTTTAACAATAAGGCCAGGGACTATTAAACAATCACACACACACACACACACACACACACACAATCTTGTACTATCTATTCAGCAGAGCACTTTCTAAATAAAAAAATTAATACAGTAGCCTCTGCAGCACATGAGATATATAGAATGTCACACTGAGGATGGCAAAACAAGATTCACTATCTTCTGTGGTATGGCAGTCTTAAGAAAATTTAGAAAAGACAAAAATGTGAAAACCAATTCCATAGTCTTTTAATTGTAGTATATAGACTTCCAATAGTATTTTCTGGTTACTGCCTAAGTCATTTTAAAACCCTGAAAAAGCTTAGTGTTCTAATTATTTCCTTCACTGGTGCTTTGGCAATAACAATCATGCAGTGTTCTGTTAAAATCAATGTAATAGCATACGTTCAGCAAACTGGTTGATGTATTTGCATGAGTGCAGTAGCCTGTTCCTAACATTATATATACGTACTAGTAATCAGTTTTATATATTTACTCTTTTCTCCTAAATGTTTTCCCTTCTCATTTGTCCATTGCCTGTAAGAAATGGGTTTTGACTTGGGAGTTTTATACTACTATTTTTCAGGCAGTGTTAGATGTCAAAAAAAGAGCTAAGCTGCTCAACGTTAATTTTACGCTCAATAGTTTGTAGACTTTAATAACAGGAGTCAAGAGAGCTCCTAATTGCGTGCTGAGTAGGACGCCCTGTGTATACTCAGATGGAACAAACGAAGCTGCTTGCACTACCAAACCTCCAGCCACAGGATGGGAAACAGCCTCTGTACTGGGGGCAGCATGCTCCTCCCTGCTCGCTCTTTATTTGCCTTTGTAGCCTTTACCAAAAGAGTCAACAACAAAGTTATAGGCTGATTGGCTTGAGAGCTAGTCATTTTGAAATGTGCACCATTTGCTTGGTAAATATTACTTTGGTAATGAAATAGAAAGTGAAAAAACTGCATCAGGTTGGCATATGCGTGTTTCATGGAGCTAAAGTGGAAGATTTTCCATTTGACACGCATAAGGGGGCAGTGTGCCAGTAATTCCCCAGTAATAATTTGCTTTATGCCATTTTCCATCCGTAAAATAGATTCAGTGCATAAGGCTTGCTCTCTTGAGGATGTTTATGAGCTCTTAAGAGTCTTTTTGTACCACTTGGCCATTACCAAGAAGTAGTAGCCCTTCTTGAGATTATATGTAATAGACTCAGCACTTGTGTTTCCTTCAGAACAGATGTGTGGAAAGGCATGAAGAAAACATGATTTGATTGCCTATGTCTTCGTACTTCACTGCTAAAAACTAAAAATTTCTGTGTTACATAAGAAAATGAGCTTGTTAAATGATCTCTGTAGACTTAATATATATATGTACATATATATGTATTCATATAAATATGGATTTCGATTAAAGCTGCATGATGTAGTCATAATAACTACTCCCAGTTGTCCTCTAGAACTTAATCACTTATGATCTGATTTAAGAATATTCTATTATGATGATTTTTAATAATTCTTCTTATTTATAAAATTATTATACTATATTCAGAGTCAATATAATATAACAGTTAAAATTAGAAACTTCAGAGACAGGTCTAAGTAGGGAAGCATAAGCCTAAAATTTTAGCTCAGGAACCTAAAGCAGGTTTGATTTCATCCTGGGAAGCATAGTGAGACTATATCTCTAAAATAAAATTAAATAAAATAAAACAGAACCCTAACCTTATGCCAAATTCAGCTTTGCTTCTGTTTGTGATCCTTGAGATGCTACAATTCCCTTATAATAAGCTCCTTTTTATGCTTCAATTATTCACATTTAGTTTCTGTCATTTGAAAAAAAAATGACTAGTATGCTATATTCTGTGGATATTCCTGTCACTTAGGTCAACAAAGTAAAAGGCAATGTTTTTGAAAGGCTTGTTAGAAAGTTAAGAACCCTGGACTGGATCTGAAGGCTTGGTTTTTATTTCCAATAAAATCAGCCTTATTGAACCTTAGTATCTTCATCTAAATATGAACTAAGTTGTTCATAAAAATAAACCTAAACACTTTTTTTTCATCATAACTTGCAGATTTTTAATGTTTGGATTATTTTGCAGATCATTTTCTATAATACCAGAAAATAAATTTTCAATATTGGTATTAAATATAAGCATTACTGTTAGTATTAACATCAGTGAAGTTTGTTGATATGGATTAAGAGAATGTTTATAGCATCATTTCTATCCCCCCAGCCCCTTAGATGGCAAGATTCATGAAGGCACAGGTCTTTATTTTAACCACTGTACGTAGGCCAAACACACAGAATGTTGATTAGTGTGTACTTCATGCACAAGAGATACTTGATGAACGAATGTGTGTTTCATTGTTTTTTCAAGAAATAAATTGAAACTCCACAACAGAGAGGAATTTTGTGACATGAGTATTTACCTCAGAGGACTCATGCCCGCCTGAGGACTCCAACCCACCTGAGATTTCCTCCAGCCCACGTGAGACCTCCAGCCTGCCTGGGACCTCTGGCCTTCCTGAGGACTCCGGCCCACCTGAGACTTCCTTCAGCCTGCTTGAGACCTTCTATAGCGTGCGTGAGGACTCCAGCTCACCTGAGACTTCCTCCAGCCCACCTGAGACTTCCTCAGGACTGCCATGAATGCAGCCTATCCAGCATCAGGCCTGACACATGAGACTTCCTCCAGCCAATGTGAGTGCAATCTATGCAGGAGCTAGGCCCACCATGTGAGTCAGACCTTCAGCCTGACAGAAGCTTAGCCTATCCAGAAGCGAGGCCCCTCAGGTGAGGGAGACCTCCCTCCCTAGGGCTAAAAGCAGTTCAGCTGATCTAGCAGCCCGGACTTAATGACTAACATGTGGACATGCAGTCCTGCACCAAAGGTCACTGCTATACAGAATGATACAGACAAGGAGCAAAACATAATCTCAGGTACCGAGCCCACCTGTAACAGGTACAGGAGACACTCCCATACAAGAAAATGGGAATCATGCAGACAAAATCTTTCAATGGATAACTTCTGAGGTAGATGGACAAGTACAGAAATGTATAGAGCAATTCAGATCAGAGATAACATGTCAAGTAAAAAAGAAATGCATGAACTAATAAACTCTGAAGTGAAAAAACAACTGCAGAAACGTATAGAGAAAACCAGGGCAGAAATAATCTCTGAAGTTAAAAAATGACATGTCTAAATTAATAGCATCTAAAGTAGGGGAACAACTATAGAAAGGTAGAGAGGAGAACAGAGCAGAAATAATCTCTGAACTAGAGAGAGACTTCAGTACTACTAAAGAAGACATTAATAAAAAATTAGAAGAGATTAGAAAAATGATGGCCTGCCTGATTGAGCAATATAGGAAAGAAATAGATTGCATAAAAGAGTTTGAAAGAGATATACAAGAAAGTAAAATCTCAATCATAAGCTGGCAAAACTGTATAAACCAAAGTGAAGACAGAATCTCAAATCTTTTTTTTTTTTTTTTTTTTTTTTTTTTGAGACAGGGTCTCTGGGTCTCACTTTGCAGTCCAGACTGGCCTTGAACTCATTTCTGTAGCCCAGGCTGGTCTCAAACTCACACTAATCCTCCTGCCTCTGCCTCCCAAGTGCTGGGATTACAGGCGTGTGCCACCATGCCAAGCTCAGAATCTCAGATCTTGAAGACACCATTGCAGCTACTGAAAAGGTAAGAAAGAATCTCTTAAAAACAACCAGGTTGCAGGAAAACATAATTCAACATCTGCAAGATGATGTGAAGATGAATAACATGAGAGTAATAGGAATAAATGAGAAAGGAGTTGACACAAATGATATAAAAAGAATATGGACAGAAGTAATAGCAGAAAACTTCCCAATTTGAGAAAACAATCGGTCATTCAGATAACTGAAGCATACAGAACTCCAGATAACATCAAATCCACTAAAAGCACACCCAGAGATATAATAGTCAAGATCTCAAAAAATCCAGCAAAAGCATAATATGCTAAAAGCTGCTAGAGAAAAGAAACAGATTACGTTTCAAGGAAAACCCATCAGAATAATGGCAGATTTCTCTTCACTAACCATGAAGTCAAGAAGATCATGGAGCAGAGTGCTTCAAGTCGTCCATGAAAAAAATTCTATCCCAGACACCTATACCCAGCAAAACTCTCCTTCAAATATGATGGAGAAGTGAAATACTTCCATGATAAGGAACAACTAAAGAATTTCAAGCCAACCCTACAAGGTATATTAAAAAAAAATTAGAGAGACCAAAACGACCTGAACTCAACAAATGAGAACAAAAAGAACTCTCCAAATAGGGCAACCAATTAAACAGGAGAAAAAGAGGCAAATAGTAGTAAGTAAAACTCATGTCAATAATCAGTCAATACATTTCAATTATAACTATCAATGTAAATGGACTCAGTTCTCCAATCAAAAGTAGACTGGCAGAGTGTGATAAGGAAGCATATCCAACCATATGCTGTGTACAAGAAACACACTTAACTCATAAAGAAACTCATAGGCTAAAAGTCGAAGAATGGAAGACAATACTACATGCTCCAGCACCTCAGAAAAAAGCAGGAGTAGCAATTTTGTTTGCAGACATTCTAAACTTCAAACCAAGTTTGGTCAAATGAAATAAAAGAGGTCACTACATATTGGTTGGGGGAAAAATTCAAGACGAAGAGGTAACACTCATAAATATGTATGCAACAAACATGGGACCACCGAGTTATATAAGACAAACCTCAAGGGACATGAAAAATCTCATATCCAATAACACAATCTTAACAGGAGACATTAACACCCTTTTATCCCAAAAAGATAGGTCAAGAAGACAAAAAATTAGCAAAGAAGTAGAAGGCCTGAACTGGAACCTGGAACAACTGGACTTAGTGGACATACACAGAGTGTTCTACCCCAATACTTTAGAATACATATGCATACATATGCAAGAAAATAGAAATTATACCACACATACTATCTGACCACAGTGCAATAAAATTGGAAATAAATGACAAAAGATACCACAAGAACCTCAGAAATATGTGGAAATTAAAGAGTACTTTTCTCAGCAACGAGTGGGTTACAGATGAAATTAAACAAGAAATTAAACAATATCTACAATTTAATGAAAATTCAAACACAACTTAGAAGAATTTATGGGATGCAATGAAAGCAGTTCTTAGAAGGAAATTTATAGCACTGAACTCACATATTAAGTAGGAACAAATACTCTAATGCAACACCTAAACAGACTAGAAATGGAAGAGCAAAGGAAATCCGAAGCCCAAAGATGGGAGGAAATTATAAAGATTAGAGCAGAAATATATTCAATTGAGACAAAGAAAACATTACAAAGAATTAATGTATCCAAAAGCTGGTTCTTTGAAAGATTAAATAAAATTGATAAGCCCCGAGCTAACCTCATCAAAAAGAGGAAAGAAAGGACTCAAATTCAAGCAATAAAGAATGAGAAGGGTGAAATTACTAAATACCCAACAGAGATTCAGAGGATGATAAATAACTACTTTGAGAATCTTTACTCACATAATTGAAGACCCAGAAGAAATGGACAGATTCATAGAAAAGTATAAATTAACAAAACTCAATCAAGAAGATATAAGAACTCTCAACAACTCAACAAAAGTCAATGAAATACAAAATGTAATAAAAAGCCTACTGACAAAGAAAAGTCCAGGACCTGATGGATTCACCACTGAATTCTACAAGAAATTTGCAGAAGACCGAAGCCCGATACTTCTCAAACTCTTCAAGGAAATTGAAAAGGAAGCAATCCTCCCAAAATCATTCCTAGGAGCAAGTGTTACACTGATACCAAAACCAGAAAGAGACACAACTAAAAAAGAGAACTACAGGCCAATTTCTCTCATGAACATAGATGCAAAAATTCTCAATAAAGTCCTCACCACTAGAATACAACAAATCATCAAGAAGATTATACACCATGACCAGGTAGGATTCATCCCAGGGATGCAAGGATGGTTCAATATATGCAAATCTATAAATGTAATACACTATATGAATACAGCCAAAATAAAAAATCACATGATCATCTCAATTGATGCAGAAAAGTCTTTTGACAAAGTCTAACATTAATTCATGTTTAAAGTACTGCAGAAAATAGGAATACAGGGCCTCTACTTTAATCTGATGAAAGGCATCTATGATAATCCAACAGCTAACATAATTCTACATGGGGAAAAACTGAAGCCTTTTACTCTCAAATATGGTACAAGACAAGAATGTTCTCTATCACCACTCCTATTCAATATAGTTCTGGAATAATTAGCTACAGCCATTAGACAAGAGAGAGAAATAAAGGGAATAAAAATAGGTAAAGAAGAAGTTAAATTATCATTGTTTGCAGATGACATGATAATTTATTTGGAAGACCCCATAAACTCCACCAACAAGTTACTAGAATGAATACACAAATTCAGTAGCATAACAGGTTATAAAGTTAACACACAAAAGTTAAAAGCATTCCTCTATACAGATAACAAACACACAAAGAGAGAAATTAGAGAAACAATACCTTTTAAAATAGCAGTGAAGAAAATGAAATATTTAGAAATTAACCTAACTAAAGAAGTAAAAGGGTTTTTTTTTTTTTTCAATTAAAACTATAGTACTGTGAAAAAAGAGATCCTACAGGATTTCAGAAAATGGAAAGATATTCCCTGCTCCTGGATAGGAAGAACCAACATTGTGTAGATGGCCAAACTCCCTAAACTGTGATACAGATTTAATGCAATTCTTATCAAAATGCCATCAACATACCTCACAGATCTGGAGAAGTCATTCTTAAAATTTATTTGGAACCGAAAAAGACCCACAATTGCAAAGACCATCCTGGGCAACAGAGGTAAGGCAGGAGGCATTACAATTCCTGATCTAAATTTATACTACGGAGCTATCATGATAAAATCAGCATGATACTGGCAAAAAATAGATCTGAGGATCAGTGGAATAGATCAGAAGATGCAGAAGTAAATTCAAACACACTCAGTCATCTTATTTTTGACAAAGGGGCCAAACATGTTTACTGGAAGAAAGATAGCCTCTTTAACAAATTGGAAAAATTGGCTCTCCACATGGCGAAAACTAAAACTTGACCCAGGTGTATCACCATGAGCTAAACTAAAATCCAAATGGATTAATGATCTAAATATTAAAAGAGAAACCCTAAACCTCCTAGAGGAGAAAGTCAGAGGAAATGTTAAAGACATCGGGATAGGCAAAGAGTTCATGGGGAAGAATCAAAATGCACGTTTAACATGCAAAAAATCAACAAATGAGACCTTCTCTGGCTGAAAAAATTTTTTCATGTCAAAAGAAATTGCCAACAGAGTGAAAAGACAATTTTAACTAACAAGTTAGTTAGTTAAATTTTAAAATTTTAACTAACAAGTATTCAGACAAAGGTATTCTATCTAGAATTTATAAAGAACTAAAAACTATTAGGATTGCAAAATTCAAAGATACAATCCAGAAATGGGCATCTGACATGAACACACACTTCTCAGAGAATGAAATTCAACAAGCCTATAAATACATGAAGAAATGCTCCACATCGCTAGCCACTCGTGAAATGCAAATCAAAACAACACTTAGATACCATCTCACTCCAGAAAGAATGGCTACTATAAAGGAATCAACCAACAATAAATATTGGAGAGGCTGTGGGGTAAAAGGAACGCTTCTCCACTGCTGGTGGGAATGCAGACTGATGCAACCATTATGGAAAACAGTGTGGAGACTCCTTAAAAAAACTAGAGCTGGAAATCCCATTCAATCCAGTTATCCCCCTACTGGGAACTTTTCCAGAAGAACTGAAGACATCATATCATAGTGGTATCTGTGCACCTATGTTTATAGCAGCACAATTTGTGATAGCTAAATCCTGGAAACAACCAAATGCCCATCATCTGAAGAATGGTTGAAAAAGATGTGGTATTTTCATAAAATGAAACATTACTCAGCTATAAGGAATGATAAACTAGAAGACTTCATATATAAATGGGCGCATCTTGAACGTATACTCATAAGTGAAATAAACCAGACCTACATATGCAAATATCATATAGTCTCCCTAGTGTAAGGACTCAAAAGAAGATATCAATCAATCAATCAATCAATCAATCAATCAATCAATCCTGGGAGGCACCAGGAATCAAAAAACAAACAAAAAAGAAGGTTTACCTCAACTTGATATCTAAGTCAGTACATCTCATAAAACCTCATCCTAGATTTGAGATTCTGTAATTGTTGAGCACAGTTGGATTCCTGTCAAGAGTCACTCCTGCGCTCTCCACCGCTGCCTCATTCAGATTTCCCAGCTGCCCCCAGTCTGAGCCGCACCGGCCGCACTTCCCGTCAGTTCATCATACCCTAACATAAACTGAGCTGAGCCAAGGTCACTGTATGATATTTTTCTTTCAGACTCCATGGTTATCAGATGCCGGTGCTTAAACTGAAAATGCAAATGAAGTGCTTGATTTCACTGGTGACTTTGAATCATCAAATGACTGACTGTGCCTCTGAGCATTCTTGCCAGCTTTGAAAACAATTTTTGTTTAACTGCAAAGGATTACAAACATTTAAACAATTGAGACTCATAAATCATGAATTCCTCATGGGGCATGTTGAAAAATGCTAGCGAACTTTAAAAAAGAGTTTCTCATTTCTTTGTTGATGTATGTGGTTCTAATTAGTCTTTCAGAAATGATTCATATATATATATATATATATATATATATATATATATATATATCCATGGATGACTTTCAGCTACAATCATACACATGAAAATGGTAGGGATAGTAGAAACAGGAGATCAGGATTAACTGCTCACAATAATCTTCAGAAGATTGGCAATAAGTTATCTAGTAAACACTCACACAATCGCTGCTCCTTGTGTAAAATTTGGTAGTTCAGTACAATTGCAGCTCTTCGCACAGTGGCAGCAGCTGCCCAGCTCCTTCGCCTTGCCCCATGGCAAGGAGCCCCATATTCATTCCAGGAACAACTTGCACGTTGCTTGCCAGAGCCAACACAGGCAAATACTGAGCTTCTGTGCTGCAATGGCTGAGTTTTGCTTCTGATGACAGTGAGCACAGGATCAGGCAGCCACTACTACTGCATTTACCTCCTGCCCTCTGGCTAGCAGGAAATCCAGAGGATCTAAGTGGCCAGCTTTTGTCTCTGCTCCCCCACTACCAGTGTCTTCAGTTTTCTCTTTTCTCAGTCTGGAAGCCATGCATTCAGGAATAAGAAGTAAAGGAACCTTATCCATAATGAAATCTAGAAGGTCACCTGACTCTAGAAAGACCAGGAATCTAGGGCTGATCTTTATCCCAATGAAAACAAAAGGAACAGCAACAAAGCAGGAAGAAGGCATAGAGTCTAGTTTCCAGGGTTCCACAGTGCATTTAAATGTCTCATTATCTATTTAAAAACAACAACACAAAATAAACAAACACAGAGATTGTGTTTTACTTACCTATCCTGCTTGTTATCCCCAGAATCTGAGCTACTTAATGATTATTAGTATCGTTTATTTTTCATCATAAAATTCCATCCCATTTGTGGACAATCAGTAAATGGTTTGGTTCAAAATATTTACTTATTTATTAGTTTATCACAACAGCCTTCGAAATCACAGGAGAGAGTACATTTGATAGTAAAAATGTTTAATTTAAAGAATAAAGATAATAGATTTTGAAGAGACACTTGGGCACTATCATAAAATTTGGAATTAGAATTTGTAATCCAGGAGAACCAAAACTAAGACCCCTCTCAGCTCACCTGAGGAATACTTCTAGCTCTTTAATAAAAACCCACTTCAACATCAGTATCAGAATCTTCTCACAGGTGCTTATCAAGTTTATGAACTGTGTAGTAAAACCTATGAGCTTTTATTATAATTGTAGCTTAACTTGCTCTATGACTTCCTTTACTAAATTAATAAAACTCAGTACATGTATGCAGGAGAAGCTGATTAACTTGTAATAACAATTGTAGAATCCTTAGCAGAAACACAGATAAGCACTGTGACAGTTAACTGATTGTGTCTACGTTGAGTAAGAGTAAGAAACACCCAACCAAATTAGATCAGCACAGTTCTAGGTGTGGCTGAAGAGATTTAGTGACATGATGTGAGTGGAGTTGGAATCAGATAAAAAGGCATTGAAGAAGGAAGACTTTTCTGTTTCTGCAGAGGAGCTTCAGTCTTCCCTTCTACCTTGATTCATCTCACATAGACCCTTCGACTCTGCGTCGCAGACCCTTGAGCCCCTGATACAGACTCATACAGGACTTCACAGCTGGCTCCAAGTCTTAGCACTCTGACTGGCTCCTTTGGTTCTCCAGCACACAAACAGCTCTTCTGCATGCTTCTGCACCTGACTGCATGGCTGCTGTGAGCCTCCCGTGTGAACCCTCACATATTTATGTATATCACATTAAATCTATGCCTCTAATAAGAACTGACTGATGTAGGCATCTCCATTTAAGGACACAGTCTTAACAAGGCTGATTTCCCTGGAATATTTACTCCATCATTGCAGTGGGTCCCTATACAAAACCTCCTAAAAACAGTAAAGAATATCAACTGCTATTATTTATGTGGAAAATATTTTGGACACTTACTGAAGTCTAAGTTCAAGTTTAAGAAATGAATTTATTAGGAAAGTAAGTAATGTTTTTTTGGACTTAAGCATATGAAATTATTTTCAGAACTTACAGATACATTGAAATATGCTCCAAATTTTGTCCAAGATGTAAATTTTTAAAAAATATATACTTAAAACAATCATTGTGTCTACCACTTATGGAGTGTTCACTCTGCACTATAATTGCTGAAGATTTAATTCATTTTTACTTTTAATCTAATTTTAAAAAAACTATGAATTTTGAACCATTGAGCAAGGAGTTATAATATTATGAAATACTATAATTTGGACCCAAAATTACAATGTTGAGCATTTGTCCGAATATGGATAAGGGTAGTTTTCACTTAGATTCATGTTCATTTAATGCATAAACAATTGAAAGGTTATTTACTTCTAGAATAGTTTCTAAAATGCAGAGTTACTGTGTTAAGTATAATAGAATCTGTGGCGTTTAAGATTCCTTTTGATTCTTACAAAGCTGTTTTCTAATCCAGAGGGAAAAGATTCTGGAAATATTTCAAGCATCATCTCAATTCTCAAGAGTGCTATTATAATACTTTATGCAGTCAAATTCACAGCTGGATTTTGACATATTTTACAATATATTTGGAACAGGAGGGTAAAAAATGACAAGTGCTATTATGTGAAGTCTGAATTTACTGGGCTGAACTTTATCAAAAAAAACATCTGGGTAGGTTACCACAGGTGACTGGGTATTGTGCTAACAAGAGCAGCACCAGTGTTTGATAATCATATGAGGCAGTTATTCTGGCAAGCAGAAGCACTGCCCTTCACCCAGGGATTGCTATCCCAACCTCATCCCGTCCTCCAGTGCACACAATTAACCTTTCTAAGAACTCTGGAGGCAGCTGGCTTGACTCATCTAAACTCATTATTACCACAGGCAAAACAACCAAACAGATGTATTAACGACCATGTAGTGAGTATTTGCAGAAGTTAAAATGCCAACCTAAGTCTTCTTCAACTTTTTCTGATTGAAATTTTCTAATTCACATAGGGAGAATTGACTCACAAAGCCTGCTGGAACAGTCATCCACGCATTGTTAAGCCTTTTTATTTATGTGCTTATCATTTCTGGCCATCATGCTTACCAGACTCAGTTTGAGATTAATGCCAAACATTATACAACTTTGTACCTAAATGTGTCTCTGAAAAGTAAAAGTGCACTAAGCACAGTGGTCACATCATTATCATACCCCAATATTTATAATAAACTCCTACTGTTATCAAATATTAAGCCAACATTCAAATTTGTTTTATGTAAATTAGGGGCCATGAGTCAATGTTTCTAAAATCATTTTATTCTGGATTTCTCTAGACTCTGTCATATTTTTCTTTAATGTAGGTGTCAAAGAAAACTGGTACTTTAATCCGTGGTTTTCCAACCAAAATAGATTGCATTGGTTGACTCCTTATATATTTTAACATTGTGGCCTTTGATTGCATTATCCAAAGAAATGATGTGTTTAATATATGTCCATAATTTTTGTTTGGCACTTAAAATAGAAGCTACATAATGTCTCTTTTCTTCCATTAAAATGATCAGCCATTGATTATCATTTATTATTGTCATTAGTGCAATGAGCTACTTATAATTGTTCAAGTCCATCTATTGAAACCTTAAGTTCTTCAGGATGTGACTACACATTTGAAAGAAAATTCTGCCGAAATTTGGTCTTGGGGGGTAGGTTCAGATCAAGGCAGACTGGTTTATGTACAGGAGGAGGAAACCAGCTTATACAGAGACAGTGCTCGTCAAAAGAAGAAAACAGAAGGTGACCAACAGGAAGTCAAGGAGATTCCACAGGAAAAAAAAATCTGCTGGCCCTGTAGACTCGGACTCCCAGCCTCGAAAACCTGGAGAAAATTAATCTCAGTTGTTTTAGTCACCTGTCTCTGGTATTTTATTACAATAGCTCTCACAGTTAATATAATCAGTAATGCCAAATATTAATGCTTTAATTCTATAATTTTCTCTTCATTTGTGAACTGGAATTTTTTTAAATAAAAAGACATTTTAGGTTATGGAGATAGCTCAGTGGTCTAAGTGCCTGACTAGGCAAGCATAAGGACCCATGTTTGACCCACCATACTGCATGCCATGATGCCCCTCCCCCAAGGTGCGCTAAGCACACCACCAAGTCTAGGGGTGGTGGTGCATGCCTGTAATCCCAGCACTAAGGAGGTTGTAAACAGGAGGATCAGTACAAGTCCAAGCTGTGAGTGAGACCCTGTACCAAATACATAAAAATATTCAAAAAGAAAAAAACATTGTCTTCATTAATTTGGCTTATGTAAAGCAGTAGTTATTTATCTATTCATTTTGATATAGGGTCTTGTTACACAGTTCAGATTTGTACTGATCCTTTTGTCACAGCCTCCCTGGTGCTGGGATTACAGGTGTGCACCACTACACTCCCTCCTGGGGTCAGCACAGCATGTGGTACCGAGGATCAAACTTCGGCCCCTGCACTTGCAAGCAGGCATTTAGGCCACCAAGCTGCCTCCCCAACCTGTAAGCATTTATTTTTATATGGATAAAATAGTTAATCAGCATCATACAGAAAGATAGCATAGCATGAAAACTCATGGCTTAAATATACTTGACAGTGTGACAAATGCTCTTGGATTTGCTTAAAACCAAAGCAATGACAAAGGGTAAATAGATTCCAGAAATCTACACAGCATCACTGGAGGAGCTCCTGAGAAAGGGGAGACTATGTTGAAGTATCCCTGGACCATATGTAGTTGTGGTCTGGATGTAGGCAGCAACAAAGAGCAGAAAAAGTGAAAAGCATCTGTTTAGGTTCATTTATTAAGTTCAGCTCTTCTCCCTCCATGTGCTGCCCTGGAACACCATCTGCAGATCCAGCCAGCATGAACCTTAAAAAGTTGCCACACCATGTGTTAATGTACTGGGATGAGGAAGTGGTAAGAATTGTAGTTCAGGGTAGAGAATATGGAATTGGGGAAGCAGTAGAGGACGACCGTTAAATTCTTCACCTAGGCTTCTAGGGCTGGGAGACTGCAACCAAGAACGACAGCCTAGTTCAATGGCTGCTTATTTAATAGCCCAGCAGATTAAAGTGCTGCAAGCAGGAGCAAGGGCCCAGAGTTTGATCCTTTTGCCTTATATACAAAGTAGCAAATTCTCTTTCTATAATTTCATGAGGATAGAACAAGACATGGAACTCCTGGGTCAGAGCTAAATTGAATTGTGTCCCTTAGGAACAGAAATATCTGATTTGACACTGTTTTCCAAACCCAGATTCCAACAGAATGATACAAAGGAAACCACATGATGGCTACATATGCTACTGTATTGCGTTATGGATCACAAGCTCTGGGAACGCAAATCTTTTTAAGGAGCAATAAGCCTGTCTATCACAACTTGTACTGTGCTGCACAGAGCACAGATTTGCCCTTTGTGGTGCAGGTGGATACTATTTCTATCTCTCAAGTGTTCACTTCACAGGTATCCTTGAAAAGGTACTTTAAAATAATGGCAATCAGTGAGATAGCTCAGAGATCTAAAGCACCTGCTTAGGCAAGCGTAGGCAACCACAGGGATGGTGGTTCAATCCCTGGCAGCACATGCTGTGCCAGCCAGACACCCAGAGGAGGCTGAGCCAGCCATAATATAAAAAAGAAAAGAAAAGAAATAATAAATAAAATAATGGCAATCAATAAGTTAGTTTATAACAGACACTAGAACATGAGAGGCCCATGGAAAATAGGTAACAAAAGTTGAAGAAGAAATATATAATAGGAATACTATAGGAGATTAAAAACCTATAGAAAACCAAAATTAAAACTTTCAAAAAGTAGATACATTGTATAACACATGATATTTATATGCATACTCCTTTTTTTCATTAGCATGCATACCTTGCTTGGTATACGTTATAAAATATAGTGGAAATTGTGAATTGGTGAACCTTTTGGTTTCATGTTAAGACACTGCTTTTTCTTTCATTTTCTCTTTCTTTTTTTCTTTCTTTCTTCATTTTGTTCTTCCTTTTTTCTCTCTCCTTTTATGCTTTCTGGGAGTGGGAATTGGCACCAGAGAGCAACTTATCCCTCTCTCTCTCTCTCTCTTTTTTTTATTGGTACATAAACTTCACTAAGTTTCCTTGATTGGGCTCAGATTTGCAGCCCTCCTGTCTTGGTTTCCAAAGAGCTTGGATCACACACACACACACACACACACACACACACACACACACACACACACATCACGTGTATACTCTAAGGATTTCTAATATGGTTTATTAACAGATATTATTTTCTTTACAAAATGCCATAAGTAACACATTCAGGAGTTGTAAGTAAATTTCTGAATGTGTTTACATAAAAATAACTGTTAGTTTATTGTGTATTTACTAAGTTGTACTTAGTAATTTGAACGATAAAAAATAAGTAAGTTTTACTAAAACATAAATATTTAAAAGTCCAATATTAGAACGTCTAAAATGAGACTTAACTCTTATTTAACACTTCATATTTCTAACACAGTATTGAAAAAATTTTCATAAATATAAACAATGTCCTTTTATTTCTGAATGTATTCTTGGCACAAAATGAAACAAAAATCACCTTCTGGTTGGGCTAATCTCCGGAAAGGATAAGAAGAGGGATACATTTGGAAAATTCTTTACTGGAAATTTCAATTTATTGATAACAGTTAGATGCAGATACAAACTTCATACTGTTATTTTTATAGAGCTAAACAAAAACAAGCTATCAGATAGCAAAACTCAAGCCATTAGCTAGAACATCACAACCAAAGCAGAAATGGTCTGGCTGTATCTGCACCCTTATAGCTTAGGATAAGTAGCTGCTAACTGCACTGTTTACTCAGTCTGGTCAATGATTTATCACTCAATGATAATGTGAAGCAGTTAATATTAAGCTTGAATCGACTGGGACCTTGCGAGTTCCCACATGCAGCCCATCGTTATCCCATATTGGTTCTGAACTGGCGAGGTGATTTAATCAAAACGCGTCATACAGAGTGGAGCCTGAATGTGAAGAACTAACATGACACATCATTGCTTCCCTGAGGCACAAGGCAAAACATGTAAAAACAGTATCATTTCAAATGAATTTTCCTCATATACCTGACAACATCTGTTAGAGTTATGATGACCTAATTTGGCAGTGCAATCTACTTGTCTAAATCATGTGAGAAGTGACATATACTAGACGCATGATACGTTTTAAACCAAGAACTGACAAGCCAACAATTTTCTATGTAAGACAATGAACAATATTATGAAAGCCCCTCATATGGCTTTTCTATGAAGATGCATCTTTAAATTCTAGTTCTTTTTTAAGACATTTTAAAATGTATTTCCTTATGAGTACTTCAAATAAATGGGAACTTGGTACATACTCTAGCAACCTTTCCCAAATCCATTCATCAACTGAAATGCAGAACAAGGGCCAATCAAATATTTCAGTGGATTAAAGCATCTGCAAACAAGTGCAGGGGCCAGGGTTCAGTCTCTGGGCCTATCGTGCTGGCCCTGCCTATAGAGCATGCTGAAATGGCAATGGAGACTGAATGTGGTGGCACACACCTGTAATACTGGCTCTTGGGAGGCTGTAAATAGGCAGATCATGTCCAATCTAGCAGGGAGATCCTGAACACCCTCTCCCTGTAGACCCTTCTCTAAAAATAAAAAAGAAAGAAAGAAAGAGATGCAGAGAAAAAAAGAAATTACTTAAATGAACATATCCCCATTTCTCTCAAGAATGGCCCATAGCTAGGACCCCTCCAAACATACAGAAGAGATGTTAATTAATTTCATACAATCTATTTAGGTATTTAGGTATTAACGCTTACTTTGCTATATTAGTAAGTATACTCAGATTAGCAACCACAGCAAAGATTCAGCTGCAGAAGAATCAATTCTCTCCTTGCCAATTATAATGCTTAAAATAACCAAAATCTTTGAACCAAAGAAACGTAATTTAAGGTATAGAAAACATGGTTCCTGTCCATATTGGCTAACCTTTTTCTGGAGAGGTAATAAACAAGGATAAAATAGTCAATAAGGGCATATTAAACATACCTGCAATGTATCCTGATATAATCACCACATTTTAATATGAAGAGATTAAATTGGTAAATCATGTTATTGCTTGCTGGTGTGGAAACTAAATTAAAGAAAGCAAATGTGTTTTCTAAGTTGTTTTGGAAAAATGTGATTAAGGAAGAGATGTTAGCTGTACCATGAGATAAGAACAGATAAGAACAAAAGCTGGAAGAAGAATTGTAGGCTAACAGCAGAAGCAAAACTATAGGTGTTCAGGTAATAAATATTAGAAAATTCTGAGGCAAAGAAAGGCTTACACAGAGAGCGGATGATTGTCGTGGAAGGGAATGATAGAAAATAAGGCTAGAAACAGAAAATAGGAAATGATGACAAAAGATTCTGAAAGTTTCAGAGGAAAGTTTAAAATGTGAAGCCAAGGGCCGGCGAGATAGCTCAGCAGATTAAACACTTCCTTAAGTAAGCACAGGGGCCAGGTTTCAATCCCTGGTGAGGCATGCTGTGCCAGCCCCACCCCCAGGGGGCACTGAGTGAGAGATGGAGTCCAGGCCTGGTGGCATGTGCCTGTAATCCCAGCACTAGGGAGGCTGAAAGCAGCGGGATCACTGTGAGTCCAAGCTGCATAGTGAAACCCTGTACACACACACACACACACACACACACACACACACACACACACACAAACACACACACAAGTGAAGCCAGAAAGAGTGGATTTAATTTTTTTTATGATGAAAGCCCGTGTGTTCATTTCTAAGCTTCATAAGGAACAGGTTGGCTCACTTCAGAGCTTTGTGTACAGGAGTGACAGGAACATCCATAAGAAGTAGTATTGGCTTGTATAATATGCACCTGTACAGTAGTTAAGAATTATATATTGTTATACATCACTGTTTTCTAAGAGTTACACACTGTCATATAGATTGAGCATTAGCAAAGAGGCTCTTAAAGTTTCTATCTTCCCAAAGACATGTAAACTGCATGTACTTCTATCTCACATATGAATTCTGCCTGGTTTAAATGCTGTTAAAGCACACATGTATGAAGAAGGCAATATTTATGAAAGATTAGTTTGGAAAAAGTGGAAAATGTGCTGAAGGAAAAGACACTAGAGTCACAGAAACTATTCAGGCATTAGCTGAAAGAGTCTGCGGGTGATGAGGTCCAAAAGGAGATGGAAAAGAAAGAAGAATCAATTAATGGACAAGTTCAAATGCACAAAATAATAGGGAAAAGCAGGATACAGAGTCATGAGATAGGACAGGACAAAGGCAAGAATTTGCCAGTCGGGGCAGAAGAATACAGCAAATAAGTAGGATGATGATTAAAAGTTACGTTCATTATCCAAACAATGTATGTAATTCCTTGGAAATTTCCTTGGAAACTTCTTTTTCATCTTTTCATACTCCTTAAAAAGCCAATTCAAAATTAATCTCCTAGCATGAAAAATTTATTTTCCATTGCCTGGAATTCTTGAGAACCTTAATATTTAAAGACCAATGCTCTGTTATCATTTTATGGTAACCTTACTTTGTTACTTTGATCTGTTAGAATTACATTAAAATATAAAGCATGCATGCTGTTAATTACAAGTGAAATTTTATATATATATATATATATATATATATATATATATATATATATCCATGTGATACAATGTGTAGAGGATTTTTCCAGTGTTGCAAAAATATATGATTTATATTTCTTAGTTGGAATGCTAAGGTTTGTTGTACATTTCTTTAGTTGTGCCTTCATTAGCATAGCTTGGTCATTAATGGACTCAAATTCTGCAGTACAATGGGAAAGTTCCAGTCCTAGGTTAGTTGCTTAAAGCCAAGGAATATCTAAGTATCTTCTGGCCTCTCTGTGCCTTGGTTTCCTTCACCAAAGCAGGGATGGGGGTGCAATGCTCCTTCCCTCATGGTGTTGCTATGAAGTTCAAATAATGCAGTGTGTGTATGGGCTACTGAAGTTAGTGCTGTCCCTTTTGTACCTCTACGTTCTTTTTCCTGCATCTCTCATCCCTATTAATAGTTGTGGCATATAGTTTCTGCCTCAATGTTTTCCATGCAAATATAATCCTGAGAGTTTAGATGAATTTATCCTCTGCCTGGATAACTAGTTCAGGGACAGGCAAGTAAGATGAACTAGAGCCTTCCATCCATTCATTACATATGTACTGAAATAAGGGGTTGAAAAATACTCCTTTTACAAGGATCGCTAGATAAGAGGACTGTATCTAGAGTCATAGACTTATAACGATTGTTAGATATGACAACTGTATCTAGAGGTGCAGACTCATAAGGATAATTAGATATGATGACTGTATCCAGAGGTACAGACTTATAAATATCTGGGTAGAATCTACTTGAGAAGGAAGTGAGAAAAGGCAGTAAGACTTGAGAATGCATTAAAAGTGATAGCTGCCTAATAGCCCTTCCTGAGACCCCAATTCAACTGTACCTGTCTCTTAGACCTCACAGTTATCTTTAAAGTAAGGCTCTTTTACACCTAAACTCTGAATTAGTTTACCCCAAATAATGCTACTATTCTTGTTTCATTTTATCTTTAACATTAAATATACATATTTAAGAATTACACTTTTAGGTCCTTGTTCCTTAGGTAATACCTATAATAGCACATAAATGCTTTTTATTCAATAATTCAATGCTTTTTTCTCTCATTATGAGAGTGATTCCATACTAATGGTCTAGTTCTAAATCAGTTTGCTTAACTCATTGCTTACACTGATGATTGTGATACAAATGTAGAAAAATCATGTATTTCAACTATATCAGATGCTTCAGTTACTTTATTTCATTTGAAAATCTATTGTGTGCCAGGAACTATGCGGCTAACTAGGGATAGAAGATAAACAAAACCCAGAAAAGATCATAGGATAAAAAATAAATCATAGAGCCAGGCTTAGTGGTGCACGCCTGTAATTCCAGCACTTGGGAGGCTGAGGCAGGAGGATCAGTGCAAGTTCAAGACCACCCTGGGCTGCAAAAGTGAGTTCTAGGCCAGCCTGAACTGCATAGGGAGATCCTGTCTCGAAAAGACAAATAATAATAATAATAATAATAATAATAATAATAATAATAATAATAATAAATTACACAGAGAAAATATTAAACAGTGAAGTATGATACATCAGTAATAAAGTTACGCAGAGAAAAATGAAGATGAAGAGTAGTAGTCAGGGTAAGCTTCAGAGAAACAGGCATTGTTTGATTTGAGTTTCAGGACAGTATAAAAAATGCAAAGTAGAAGAGAAGAAAGAGCACACTGGCTTCAGAGAATAACAAGCAAACTCAGTGCATTAATGTTTCAAGGAACAGGGAGCAATATTGTGTGCGTGCATGCGTGTGTGTGTATGTGTGTGTGTGTGTGCACATGCATGCATCTGTGTTTAGTATTAAGGAGTAAGGAGAGGAATATTAGGTGATAAAGTTGCAGGCAAGGACAACAGTCAGCAGTTTATACACTGCCTTGTGTACTTTTAAAAGGAGACTGGTCTTTGGCTACGCCTTTCGAAGCTAGCTAGCCTGTTAATAGAGGCCCTGACAAGATCTGTGTTTTCCAGACGTATGTGTCTGGTGTTTTGTGTAGAAGGTGAATGCTCAGGCCAAAGAAATAGCAAGAAGACATCAATTAGAAGGTGACGGGTCTCCTATAAATTATTCAGGGTTTAATTTCAGGAAATTTCAGTGAAAATTAGCCGAAATGGTACACACCAGATTCTCATATCAGTGGCAGAGTCAGTTTGCTTTCATACCAGCTGGGGAGGAGCTCAAAGGGGATCTGAACTAGGACAATGGACACCTGCACTGTACTTTGGAAAAAGATGAGTTACATGTTCATAAGCCTGTTTTTCTGAAGTAGAAAATACCTTCTTTGTGTTATAGACGCTTTTGGTGAAACATTTATTAAAATAAATAATATGTATTATTTCAGCAATACTAAACTAATTTTAAGCTACTTTAAAGAAAATGCTCTGTAGATTGAATCATGGAGATTCAAAGATATCAAATCTTAATCTTTAGCGTTTTAAAATATTATCTTAGCGTGCAAAGGGGTCCTTCCAGATGTGATTAGGGTCCTGAGAGGAAGGACCCATCCTGGCCTACAGAAGTGTGCCCTAACTCAGAGCACAGCTGTCCCACAAGTGGGCAGTAGCAGAAGAGGGGGCCCTGAAGTGCAGGAAGCCACATGATGTAGAATCATAGACCAGGCTAAGGCTCAGACCAAAGCATGTCCCCTGCTACCAGAGGCTTAGAGAAGCCAGACGTGAGTGCAACCCCAGATTCTCCCGAGGAAAGCCTCTCCTGCCATCTCCTTAATTTCTACCTTTGTTTTCTGTCATTTGTAGGAAATAGTTGCACCTTGAGATGATACGATAAATTATATATATCAGACACACATAGTTTATTTAAATATTAAATATTGCATGGCTTCTCTTATATGAGGAACAAAAACATAAAGTGAAAAAGAAGAGATAAAGGATACGAGGTTGGAAGATGGATTTTTCACAAGTGGGAAGGGGATCAAGAGATGGAGGGAGAAAGGTGTGGAAGGAAAGGGGACCAGAAAAGGGGAATCGGGGAGCAGGCAGTTCCACGTGGGGAATGCGAGCAAGGTGTACTACAAACACACATTGAAGAAAAGGAGCCACCATGTGACATCTTCAGTCAATTAGTTCACAAGAACTTGCCAAGGCAGCCGTAGTCAATGAGGACCCTTTAAAATCATGTTTAGTAACTGTAACAAAGCCACCAATGGTGTGCACATAAGGAAGTCAACAAATAGCTATTGAAAGAATACCACAACAACCCCAAGATAGAAACAATCTTCCAAATTACTGAAACTTTTCACTAACTATCTCTAAGAAAGGACACAAATGTTCAGTTTTTTACAATTTGTTATTTTCCTTATGCATTTGATTTATAGCTTGGTGGACTATTTCTGGTTAGCGATCGTGGTCCTGGTTTTCTGAATCACTGTATCAAGTTTTCTCATAGCAGATCAGCTACTCAACAGCTTCTACCTTGGAAAAAGTTCTTGTTACAGTTAGCTATATTTAAAAAGGATATATGAAAATGTTATTTTAAAATAATTGCCATAGTTAGGAATGTGATTACCTCCTCTTCCATATTTTTTCCTTTTTTTGTTCTTCCCAGCAGCAAAGGTCAGGTTCCATATTGCATTTCACATTTACACTTCACATTTTACCTTTCTGGTGAATAGTGGTTATAAATCTTATTTTCTAGCCATGAATTCATTATCATTTTTACCTCTTGAGTAAAATGAAACCTCTAAACCAGGCTGAGGTGGGGTTCTTCTTCTACTGACACTGCTTAGTTAACTTTGTTTTCTAATTCGCTTTCAGACATTCCATAGTTAAAGGTTGCTTTACACTTGTCACTATAGGATTTCCATTTGTCCTAAAAGATGCTCACTTTAAGCAAAATTTTATTTCTCCTATTTTTTTCTTTCCCTGTACTGATTTCACCTGATAAATTAGCTGTTTTAATTCAATCAGCCTCAGATTTTCCTTTTTTCCAACAGAAAATAGAAGCAAACCTTAGGAGCTACTCCCACCGAAGGCCCACACCTATGACGTTTCAGTGAAGATCTCACTCACTTCGTTAGTCCACTGACACTAGTGAATACTTGCCTTCACATATCCTCTCAACCAGGTTAAATTTCATTTAATAGTATTTTTCAAGCCAAGTCAAGTTAATTTGGCAATCAAAATTTCACATAGCATTGTCTCTAGTACTTTGCCAGATGTCAAGATGTATTATATCTATTCCATTTGCTTCTTTGCTAAGGCCTTAAAGCTATGAAAAATGCAACCAGTGTTGTCTGGTGCAATTTGCTGTGTGTCAAACCATTTATTCTATTTATTTCTTGTGACCATGATTCCCCACTCCAGGGTATTATAAACTAAGGATGTGGTAACATTTTTAGGATAGTTTTTAAATTTTTTTTCACTTATTTATTTCAAACAACAAAATTAATTGCATTTAATAAACAAATCACTTTTGCTCTTACTTACAAATCAATAAGTTCCATAGCCTTAAAAAAGTACCAAATTTAAAACAAAGAAAGAAGTAACTAAAAATTGAGGATGACATGGGTTTGCGAAATTAAGAGTGACTGAGTCTGATAGTCTTCCTCCAAATACCTCTTTAAAATTTGCAAAGGAAAAAAATACTTTAAAAATTCCACATTTTAGCAGGAGATGGTGGCATGCACCTGTAATCCCAGCCCCTGGGAAACTCAGATAGGAACATCATTGTGAGTTTAAGGCCAACTTGGGCTACATAGTGAAACTCTCTCTCAAAAAACAAAAATAAACACTTGTCACATTGTCAAATAAACATTGCACATGATTTTTATTTTAAAAATATTTTTAAAATTTTAATGCAATAGGCTTTGTCATTCATTAAAAATAGTGTAATAAATTCTCATATAATTGATCATAGAATAGACGTTGGCGATGGATCCAAGAGCACAGACAGACAGCACACAATGCTCTCATACTTCACATGGCCAGAGCAAAACAGGTTAGTCTAAAAAACAAGAAATACACTTTGATTCTATGTACAATTCCTATAATTATACCTAACTTTGAGTCTTATTACACCTAATTATCAATGTAATTATGTATCTATCTTTTTTCACATTAGCACAAGGACACTAGGAATCAATATTGGTCATCTCAGTTTCTCTCCTTGTTTAAATATTCATATACTACTACTCAAAGCAAGATCCATGGCAAAGTTATGGAGATAGAGTAAGTTACAATGAATAGTTTTATTTTGCAAGGAATGGTATTAACAAGTAGTACAAAAATGATGTCTGGAATAAATTCTTTCTCACAGTAAAGTCAAATTTGGTAAATTTGACTTCCCAAAACATATCCATGGAATGCCTGGTAAAAATGACAAATTTAGGCAGGCGTGGTGGTGCACACCTGTAATCCCAGTACTCAGGAGGCTGAGGCAGGAGGATCAGTGCGAGTTTGAGGTCAGCTTGGGCTACAAAAGTGAGCTCAAGGCCAGGCTGAACTGCATAACAAGACCTTGTCTCAAAAAGACAAAAAAAAAAAGACACATTTAATTAATCAATGCTTAAAGTATGAGTAGTACACATTTCACATAAAATATGAATGTACTTAATTAAAATATTGTAATATCATCAGATTGATGCTGCCAACCAATGTAAATTGGGCTGACACATTAGTCAAAGACCAAAAGAGAAGACAGACTGAAGATATGGCAGATGTGAGGAAAAGGGAAAGGAAACCCAAAACAAGAAAAAGTTCTATTGAAGAAGCAACATAAAAATCATTAGGGTGGAGTATAAATGGGCTGGCTGAGCATGGTACTACACATCAGTAACTTCCGCTGCTGGCAAGGCTGAGACAGGAAGATGACAAGCTCCAGCCTAGGCCAGACAACTAAGTGAGACCCTATTCAAATTAGAAACTCAAAGAAATTGCTAGGGAAATAGGTCAGTGATAAACTGTATGCCAAGCATGGATAAAGTCCTGGGTTCAAGCCCTAGTATTAGAAAAAGAATAAGACATGAGGATTATTGACAAGTCATAAAAATGAATTTTTAAAACGCTTGAGATAAAGAGAACCCAAAACAAAAAAAGGAGAGAAATGTAACTTATAGTGACAAAAATATAACTAAGATTTTTCAATTTTCCAGAAGAAACTGGGTTAATACAAACATATCCAGTGTGTAAATACATAATAGAAGAAAAAATTCTAAGCCAAGAAAATTTACATATAAAACTGGCTGGATTACAGGCAAAAATAAAAACCATTTTCAAGTCTAATGTGTTGATTAGTTTTCAAATATCTAATTATAAAAATGTTCCTACACATTTACCAGCACACAAGAGATTTTCTGTAAAGAATGAAACATAGTACTAATTTCATAATTATAAAAAATATACTTCTAGTATTATTCTCCTTAATAGCAAAGATCAGATGAAAATGCATACATGCCTTCTGATTTCAAGAAAAAACACAAAAACAACAAAAATATCTCAAATGCTAATACAGTGTTCATGAGAAATGCAAAGGAAAATATTCTCAAGTTATGATGCATAAAAAAACTTGTTTTTGATTATTCATTTGTCAATCTCAGATTCAGCTGAGATGATGTAAGATGAACAAAAATTCAGAACTGAAGAAGAGAAAACATGAAAGCATGAAAGGACTAGAAGAGAAGTTGTAGACACATATATTAAGTCAGTTGAAAAATAATCAACATCTTTGTGACACTGCTACAAAGCTTTTTAAAAATAAAACTTGGAATTCTTGTCTATGTATGTCCTTATATCCACTTATGTTCTATCTAATACATTTTCATCCAGTATATTTGAAAGCACAAAATGAAAATAAAATAAAAGAATCATCTATATCTATATATGTAGGAAGACAAATAATTATTTTCATAATCAAAGGATAGTAAGTAAGCATATGGTAAACCAATTTAAATGCATTCACTGAATAAAAATAGGACTCAGGCATTCTGAGACACAAAAGAAGGTAAGTAGATACCTTGCAAAAAGAAGAACACAAGCATTTTCTCTCCTTCTCTAGAGGGAAGCTTTCTTTTCTCCAGTTAATAATCTGCTTTTAAATAATAAAAGAACACAAGCATATAAGTGAATATAGTCATAATAACAGTTGGGAAGAAAGGGCACACATAGTACTGATAAAGCTAGTTTGACTTATAAGAATTAGATATTCTTTATCTGCTTAAGATATAGAGCACTGAATGGGCACCATTTTCAATAAGCAAAATCCTCATCACCACTCTCATCCTCGTGAGCTGAGACTACAGGACAGCTGTGCTTCCTAAGGAAAGAAAAGCCAGTGAGGCACATGGATGCTGGCAGCTGGAGCAGAGCTGAAGAGAACACGAGATCACCACAGATGCTGTTCCTATTAAAGATGAACCAACTACTGAACTACATACATGCGTGGTCCCAATACTGGTACTGAAATATGAGGTACTTAGAATGTGACCAAGGCTCTGGAGGAAAAGGTAGAAAGGTGGAAAATCTCAGCAATGATGGACTCTACAAGAAAGAATCAGAGGCAACCCTAGAAATAGTCACCATTATCATCATGTTAGCATTAGAGATAACAAATGTCTTTGGTGGGCCCATAAGTATATTTAACACAGTGACAGAAAGACTTGGTAAATGGACAGATGAGAAAATATAGTAATAATAAGGAGCATATAGAGAAGCATCAATGTATGCTACTAAAAACCAATTTTCAAGGAGTATGGCTTCAAATTTCAGCTCTGTTCCTCATTAGCTTTATGATTTTACGTAAATTTCTTGGGATACGATTTTATTTCTCAGTAACAGTGAAAGGGACAATCCTCATACTTATCTCATGAGGTCATTATAGAGGCTACTGAATTACTGCATGTGAGACATTAAGTGAGCACGCTCCACAGTAAATATCTACAGCTATTATCCAATAAAACATAAAAGAAGCTAGTGTCGCAAATGGTACATAAAATAAAATTTGACAGAAAATAATAGTGTGGGAAAATAGTTTGAAGATATAATTGATGATATGTTACACACTAAGAAATTACAGATACCTAAAGTAAAAATCTTAGAAATAGGAAGAGAAGTAAAGATTTATGTAGAAAAACAGAAATGTATATGAAATAGTAAAGCTACAAACACTACTAGTCAAGTACAAAAAATGAAGTTAATCAGGTATTCAATTCAAGAAACTAGAAAGAGTAATGAAATAAATTATTTCTCAGGTAGAGAATGAAATATATAAAACTATAAAGCAAGAAGAACAAATTAATAAATCAGAAAAAGGAACACAAGAAATTATTTGAATAAAGCTAAGAACTCATTCTTTTAAATCTTGAGTTAAATGGACATGTTTCTTGTAAGAGCAGTTAAAGGTGTAAAAGGGGCCTAAAATAAAGAACTTTAGAAATTACAAGTTTTCACTAAGAAAATACAGGAATAAATTTCTGCTAATGAATGTGAAGTGTTCATGGACTGGCCTCTAGCTTTAAAGGTGTACCTAGCCAAGATTTTCTTAAGAGCAGCAACAATTCTTACACTCTTTAAAAGATTTGCAGAGAATAGAAAAGAAGTGATTCTTTGGTGGTGGGTTGATTTTATCAGTGGCCTGGACTTTTTACATCACTCTATGTGCTCCTTTGCAGTGGCTTAGCACTCAGACCCTGGACTCTGGCATTTACTTTGCAAATTGAACAAACAGGAGCCAAAGTAATGAATGCAGAGGCTTTAAATGGCATATTCTTCTTTTGTCTATTGGAACCCTGCTGATCACATCAGAGCATCCCTGGACCAGAGCATTGAGGGAGGTGAGCCACACATCTAAGAGAGGTGAATGATCCCACATGGAGACATCAAACCCAATTTTCTCTCTGGGGATCTGCCAGAGAAGCACCGATGCTGAGCTGGCCCAGATGGGGCGAGCTCAACCTGATGTAGGCCCTCGGGGTGAGCAGTCAACCACAGAATCATGGGAAACTACAAAAGGTTATTTTAAACTACTTCCTTACAGAGCGTTTTTTATGCTATGCTTAGATTTAAGCCAGGCACCAACTGTTACAAAGCACACAGCACAAAGCAGAAAATTCATCTGCCTTAGGTAAAATGGCCATATTCATATTAGGTAACAGATTGGATCCCAATTACTTTTAAAATAACATTGAGCTGGGCATGGTGGCTCACGCCTGTAATCCCAGCACTCGGGAGGCTGAGGCAGGAGGATTGGTGTGAGTTTGAGACCAGCCTGGGATACAAAAGTGAGCTCTAGGCCAGCCTCAACTGCATAGTGAGACCCTGTCTCAAAAAGACAAAAAGAAAAAAAAAAACATAACATTGTCACTAAATCTTACTTATTCTAGAGATAGTTCCTTACTATCAAAGATGAAAAAATTATCTTAGTAGATATTTGCGTAGAATTTGACATATATCCAATTTCACCTTAAAATTTCAATATAAGCTATAGTATAATCTTATGAGAAAATAAAACCCTTTTGAAAAATAAAATAGACAAAAATACCCGTATTTATTGTTTTTATACATGTTAATAAAATGCTTGAAAGTGAAAAAAAGTAATTACAAAAGAAAATGAACAATTTACCCATTACTCAAAAGTATGAACAGAGGTTGAGCAGGAACAACACATACAAAACCTTTAGAAATGGGATTCTGGTCATGCCTTTCTTAGATTTTACTTTTTCCAAGCAATTAGATACTTTTCTTTAAGATGAATATGTGCACATAAAGAATAAATAATCTGAACTCTGCCCTTGTTTTGGAGCAGTTTTAGATCTTGTTAACTTTTTGGAAGTTTTGGCTTTAAGCTATACATCATTATCTCAACTGTGTGAGATAATAATGCTAGAGATTGCCAGTGTGTAATCAATATCAGGAATCAGTCTACAACTTCTAATTCTCACCGGCATAGCTTTTCCTTATTTTTTCTTCTTCTAGTTTCTGTTATTCTCCATATCGTATTAAACATTTGATTAGTATGATTGATTTCCTGTGTCTCAATAGCTGATCAGTTTAATATCTAAACAGCTTAAGATTCTTAACTAGTGAAAATCAGGTTATGAACAATTATGAACAACTAAATAGGGAACCTTAGGGCAATGTATGCTGAATAAAACAAGTCATGCCAGACAACTTCATTTGAAAAGTTTGTATCATCAGGCAGGTAGCTTTGACATGAAAGACACTCATAAAATTAATGTCTATCTTCTCTTCCATATTATTGTGGAAGTTCATAAGCCTTATAGACTTGGTTTATGGAGTAAATGAGCCGATACCTGTAAAACAGCAATCTAAGCAGATAGGTGCACTTGTTTGTATATGGAATTATTTTTTCTACAGTAAAAGATGTCTTCTTTCTGGTCTAAAGAGGGAAGCCAAATAAAATAGAATAAAAATAGAATAAAATAGAATAAAATAAAAACAGATCTTTATTACCCTTTTTATTTAAGCATAATTTAAACTATACCTTTGGAATTTCTCTTAATTCCATTCTTGCTCTCAACTCACTAGCAGTTTTCTTGGGTGTATGTCTTGTTATTGTGTTATCATTCTTTTTTTTTTTTACATGTATTTGGTTGCCACAGGGTCTCACTATGCAACTCAGACTTGTGATTCTCCTGTTTTCAGCCTCCCCAGCACTGGGATTATAGGCATGCACCACCATTCCCAGTCTTGGTGGCTGGCTCAGTCTACCCAGGGGTGGGGCTGGCATGGTAGGTGGTGCCAGGGATTGAACACCATCCCTGTGTTTACCTAAGCAAGAGCTTTAGTCTGCTGAGCCATCTCACTGGCCCTGACTGTTTTCATTCTTATTTATACACAGCTATTGCCAACACCTAACATGTTCTCATATTTCTGGGCAAGCTCCTTGGCCAGCTGTGCCATATCTTTACAGATCCCAGAACTTTCTTCAGCAACACCATCTGCAAATATGTGGTCCAAGTGCAGCTTTGCCAGTCTCCCTTCCCCTAGTCTCATCATCACTTTATTAATTTCTCAACTCCTAACAATGTTTGCTCTGTGCTTCCAACATTGTGGGTTTTATTGTTTAGCAATTCCTAGTTCTGTGTCCTGATTATTTTTCTGCATCTGTCTGACTGAAGAATGGCATTGTCTTAGTTACTTTTTACTCATTGCTGGGACAAATACTTAACACTCAAAAGGAAGGAAGGCAAGGTTTATTTAGCTCACAGTTACTGGAGCTTTTACTCCATATTTGGCTGGCCCAAGGCTGAGTGGAACAGGGCAGAGAGCATCAGTTTATGGCAGTGGAACAGCAACAATCTTGACAGAGGAAGCCAACCAACCAGGGTACCAGAGAGCAAAAGCCTAAGTCTGTCTCTCTGTCTCTATATTACATTCAAGCTCTCTGCCTCAGCCTATCTGCCTTAGGCTACACCCGTAATCTCAAAAGTACTTAGGCCTATAATCCCATCAGTAGTAAAACACATAATCCTAGGGATCATAAATCAAGTCTCAAACTCTAGAAGTCCCCACCCCATGATTGCATGAGGTTCTGGGGGGACAACTAGACATAAACCATAACAGGCATGATTACTATTTCCTGTGATTTTTAGTATTTGTTTTCTTTAATAAGTTCCTCTTTGTTGCAGGATTAGATTTCATGACAGGTGTTCCAGTTAAGTTTGGAATTGTGGCCAGCCAAATAACTCAGTGAATTAAAGTGCCTGCAAGCAGACACAGGGGTCGGGGGTTCCATTTCTGGAACTGCCATGCTGGCTCTGCTCCTGGGGTCTACTGAGGGACCAATTGAGCCTGGGTGTGGTGTCTACTGAGGGACCAATTGAGCCTGGGTGTGGTGGCACACACCTGTAAACCCAGTTTTTAGAAGGCTATAAACATGTGGATCACTATGAGTCCAGTTTAGTAGTGAGACCCTGAACACCCTGTAGACCCTTCCCCCCTGCTCCCCCCCAAAAGTTTAGAATTGATTAGCATCGCTGGTTTCCACATACTGTTTTCATGAGTGGATAGTGAAAGTCTCCAATCGGCATGCTTCACTACTCAGCCAGTTTCACAAGAAGCACAGCGACATTAACTTTGGGTTCACCTGGCTCCCTGGAGCTCCTCCTACCGTACACTATTCCATTCTGTTCTGTTGGACCTCACCCAGCCACTATCAAGTTTCCATGATTTCCACAGGTGGCTTCTCACAGCTCTGGTTTATCTCTGCTGCCTTATCTCCTTCTGCTGGCCCCATGTACCCCTGCTGCACACACTCACTCATGTCCTGTGAAAGTGACAGCTAGACTTTAATGCAGTATTTTAAAGCACACTGCGTGGGCTAAAACTATACTGAACAACACCAGGGAGCATGGCAGAAGTAATGCTGCTCTTTTAGGAATACATTTCCTTTGTTTCATTTTTCTCAGCTTTGTATGGAGGAGGCATTCTGCTGCCTGTGGCTCAAATATTACTGAAATGAAATTGAATGCATCAGCCTATAAAGCTAGTTGTCATTTGTTATTAAGATCATCCAGTGGGTAGGAGGGGTTGAACTCAGGAGCCAAGCTGACCGCTTTCTACTGCCGATGCACCGCTTACTAAGCATTTGACTCCAGGCAGGTGACCTAACTTTTCTCTCTGCCCAAGTTTACTTATCCATAAAGTGAAGATAATTATAGACTCACACTTTTAGGAGTGTCATGAAGATTAAGTAAATGAGTGCACATAAGGTGAAAGAGCATGCCTGGCATCTGATGAGGGTCACCATTATCAACTGACACACATGCCTGGCTTGAAATGATAGCGTGCACCAAGAGAATGACTGCAAAGTTCCAAGTCAAAGATCAAGTCCTGCCCTGCACTGCTACCTGTCAACAAGATGGCCTTACATTTCACAATTAAGCTTCTGTTTGCTGTAAAATAATGATGAGAGTATCTGTAGTACAAGATCAACTGTGAGAAAGACAGTGAAACATGGAGTATGGATGTAAAATATGGACTCCAGCATTCTTTTAAATGAATGTAAGCCTTAGGTATTACAAACATCTATTACTAACCACACAGTGGTGTAGGGAAACATGGCAGTCAGTCCTGGCTGTGGCAGTCAGTGTGGCTAACACTCTTCCTGCCCCTAAGCTAGTTGTCATTTGTTATTAAGGAGGTGTTATTGGGTTGTTGTTAAGGAGGTCTTCTCAGGTTGGGTCTGCAGTGCTGCGTGACAATGAAGGTGTTTTGCTGTGAAGTTTGAAAAGCAGTTTAATTCTTGTTCTGATCCTTTGCAGCCCTGGAAGTGTAGAGAAGTTAAGCTTTGTGGCTCTCCTTTTCCTTCCTTGTAAAGGCTAGTTCTGCCATGTGACACTGTGGGAATTAAACACAGTAATACCAATAAAAAGTTTAACAAAACCCAGCTTAGCACAGTGCATATCATGCTTCAGTTTTTCTCCCTCTCACCACTGCATTGTTGATTGTACTATTGCGAAATAAATTTCTGACCATGACTTGTAGAATTCCAAACATGGAGAGAATCCTCTGAATAATACACATTAAATTCACGGTGTACTTTGTAGTTTTATTTCTAATTATAAGTAATTCAGGATGCTATTGCATGTACCAGCATATACTGAATATCTGTAACCCTAGCCACTCTCAAAAGGCGGAGCTTGTCCATGACTGACAGCTGTTGAGCATAGGACCTGCCATGCTGTTGTGCATGTGCTGAGGCTTGTCGCTGTCCCTGTGCTCACACTTGGTGAAGTTCAGTGGAGCAGAGAGCTTCATTTCTTAGAAGACTCTTCCCTAATTAAGTCACTGTAACCAGTGGGGAGGAGTGAAATACTTGTATGAACAAGTATAAGTCACTTCCTACAAGTTAAAAATGATAAATATTAATTGATGTTTAAATTTATAGCTATTTCAGTAGGGACTGGCATTGATTGCTGATTTTGCCAACTGCAAGGTATGTGTCTACAGATTTCACTTCCTCATTGCCAACAATAGCTCACTATCTCTTGCATCATGGAGCTGTTATGAAATTAAACATTAAGGCATAGGATTATAATGACTATCTCTGTTTTATAATAGGTATTTAAAGAATATTAATTCTTGTTTCACTGTGGAATATTTCACATCCTTACACTATCTGCTTCTCAAATTCTTCGCTGACAAAATTTTCCAAAGCTGCACTCATCTTCTAGCTAGGATTTACTGATCTTATGCCCTGTGATGCTTTCAGTTGTTGATATTTACTGGCACATTACGTCTGACATCTATGACAATATCTTGGAAGTACATTGCCAACAGACAGAATGCCATGTTAGTAGGATCTCTGGGAAGTTAAAGCTGTTAAGGTATCTCCCAGCCTGAGCCTTGTCCAGGCAATGATGCAGGAAAGCAGCTGGACACGTCAGGACTGATTAAAGAATGCACAGAAAAATGCCAAGAAGTCTTCCCCTTATCCTACAGGCAGAAGATAGCCGCTTCCAGAAGACAATGGCAAACAGCTTTCTACAAACCTTAAATTTATGCTGAAGGAACAGTGTCCTATATTCATCCATCCGTAGGTAACTTTCTAAAATCCTCTGGATTTTTCTTGAAACAAGATGACTCCACCTTCCTCTGCACAAGACAGAACATATTCTGAGCCCTTGTGTGGGTCACATGCGATTACACGCTGGTCTCCTAGAAATCAGCCCCTGTCAGATGAGACCTGTTTCTTTTGCAGGTATTTTTAAAAACAGAAGCAGAAGCTGAATTTACACACCTTCTCCTACATTCATCTTCTTACAGTTACTTATTTCAGTATAGCTACTTTATAGATAATGTTAAACTACTTTTTTCTGAGTTTTGCACAGAAATTGTGTTGTCGCATTAAGGCATTTCACTCTGTTTCATTTTTCAGTCAAAATGCTGTTCTAGGAATCACCTTGCAGTAGGAGTAGATTCTCATTCTAACCTGTGTGTTCTCATGCTGGTGGCCTTCAGTGAGGACCTGTGCTATACGTAAGCATTTGGTTTCTCCTGTGTAAAATGAAGAAATACAGTTAGGGGATCTCACAACTTTAATTATCTGCTTTTCTAGTATGTGTGAAGCCTGCCAAATGGTAGAGGGGTATAAGGAGGTATGTTCTGGTAGTATTTTTTTCCAGTATACCATCTTCATTCATGAATAAAATGCTTTAATTTTTCATAGGTAGGAAAAGGACAAAAAAGAAATATGGAAGATTTTTGTGCCATACAGCAAAACAATTAATGATTTCACTCAAGTATGATAACAGGGTAGATGGTAGTAGGAAAAGTACAGATACATTTTATCACTTCAGGTTACTTAGTTGCAAATAGAGGATCAGAGCCCCAGATTTATAGGAAGTCTCAAATAATGGAGCAGATGGAAAGTGTTATCTCAGCCTTCCCCCCAACTCTGTTGGCCATAGTATTTTTAATGTAAAATGTCCATGTATGTGCATATGAACATGCAATTTGGGCACTACCATGCAATTTGCACATGATTATGAATGCCTGTGTGAAATAGCACCTGTATATAAGAAGAAGCCTTACTTTTCTGGAACCCTAACAACTATTTTTCTCTTGCCATGTTGACTGTATTTATCAAGTGATACTGTGACTAAAACTTTCTTCTAGAGACAGTGCTAATAGCAACAGAAGAAAATCTAAGATAATAAATCAATAAATAAACAGTCAAGGGCCAGCCAAACAGTTTAACAGATTAAAGCACCTGCAAGCAGGTGCAGGAACCGGGGTTCAATCCCCAGGCCTGCTCTGCCAGCCACCGCCACGGGTGCATGCTGGGATAGCAACCGAGTCAGGGCGTTGTGGTGCATGCCTGTAATCCCAGCCTCAGTCTCCCAAGGTTACCACTATGTCAGGAGTGTCCTACCACATCAGGTTCACGACTTACTTTTTTAAGGGCTTGGGATCTACGTGGAGAATGTTATAAGATAGATCAACCTTTACACTGTAATGTACAAATAAGATTCTATTCCCAGTGTAAAAACAAGTGCAAAGCTGGTATAGAAGCTGAATGGAGGGTACTTCAGCTCCTAGAATCAGATCTCCTCTAGCCAACTCAGCAAGAGAAATACTGCAGAAAGAAAAGACAGAAAACCTGCTATGGGGGTTCCTGTTCTCCTGAGGTGACCCTGAAAGGTACCACACAGGAAAACTGAACGGCAGGTATGTGAAGACATCCTCCCAGAAACGCGTTGCAAGGTCGTTATTTATCAAAACTTAGCAGCAATCATGTTTTTAAAAATCTTAAACACAACAGTAAAGAGGTATGGCAGGTTTGCAATATTCTCACATTTACCCAAGACTTATCTCATTCAATTAAAATCTATTTTCACTGATATTATACTAAAAATGTGGTGAGATGAGATTCACTTAGGAAAGGTCAATTATTTCCAGATTTCAGATAAAGCCAAGACATTGAACATTGCAACTCTTAAATGAGCCATGAAAGATATTTTGCTCTAAAAGAGAACTGATTTTCATGGTCATTAAATTAAAGAACAGGCTTTGATGAGAAAACCGAGTTTAATGAGATAACGGTGTCAGGACTCCCCCATCTTGTCTTGCTTTCCACCTCTACTCATTTATCACCTTCGGCTATGATTACACTGAAATGAATGAACGGAAACAGAATGAGATCAGAAAGCAAGAAAAACAAAGATGAGTTGTGAACAACAAATGAGAAGGTGCTGCTGTACAGCACCAAGCTGAAGGGAGAACAAGAAACAAAAGCTTTTGGAACCGACTCAGTCTTGAATCCACTCATTTTTATACATATCTGACCAGAACATGTCTCCATTATTTAATAGTAATATCAATTCAGGTACCAAATGCATTTTTCTTTCATTTTTATTGCATGATTGTAAACATATTTTGCTATGTGTATACAGTTATAAGGTCTCAAGGTAGAACTCAAGCTGCTAATTCTAAATTCAAAGTAACAGGAGAAAAAATCTAAAATTCATATGGAACTACCAAGGATCCTGAGGAGTCAAAGTAATCTTCAGAAAATAAAAAAAGATCTATAGTGCTTGATTTCAAAATATACTGCAAAGCTACACAAAACAAAACAGAATAGTACTGGCAACAAGGTACATGAAAAGATTTTTGGGACAGGATATACATCCCCAATGTAGATCTAAATAGATTGACACAACTTAGTAGCCAATGGACATCGACAAAAGTGCCACAAACACACAATGGGAAAAGACAAGTGTCTATTCCAAACTGTTTTAGGAGAACTGTATCACCACATGTAGATAAATAAAATTGTACATTATCTCATACCCAAAAACTCTTCTCAAAATGAATTGTAAGACTTACAAACAAGATCTGATCATTGAACTAGAAAAAAACATAAGAGAAATGGTCTAGGAGAGACATTTTTTGGATATGGCTGCAAAAGCCCAGGCAAAAAGGAAATTAGACAAACTGAAAAAGTTCTGTATAGAGGACAGAAGTGTCAACAAAGGGAGGTGACAACTTAGAAAGTTTTCACAGACCACAATCTGGCGAGGAGTTTATATAAAAAATTCTATGATGACTTTTAACAATTCAGTCGCAAAAAAACATATAATCTGACTGGAGAAAGTCTCACATGCTTGCTGCTAAGCTTTGATAGATGACAACCTTGCAATGAGCTGTCTGTGTGGAGAGGTCTTCATATGCTTGTTACTCAGTTTTCCTGTGTGGTACATTTCAGGGTCACTTCAGGAGAACAGCAATCCCAGTAGCAGCCTTTCTGTCTTTTCCTTCTGCAGTGGTTCTCTTGCTGAGACAGAAGACATACCAGTGATCAAGGCATCTATAAAAATGGTCACTGTCCTTAAGCATTAAGGAAAAGCAAAACAAAGTCACAGTGGTACATCTCCTATTACAGAGGCAGTGGCTCTTACAAGAAAGGCAAGAAAAATATGTTGGCAAGGATGTGGGGGGGAAAAAAAAAAAAAGAACTCTTTATCCTGCTTGGCAGAAGTTAAAACACTACAGTATGAAAAACTCCACAAAAAAGTACTATATTATCCAGCGTTTCCAGTCCCTGGCATACATGCACAAGAGCTAGGGTCAATTTCTTGGCGAGTCATCTACCCTCTCATGGTCACTGCAGCCTCCTGACAATAGCGAGATATTGACACAAACTCAGCGCCCAATGAGAGGCAAGTGGAGAGGAAAACGTCATGTGTATGTGCAAAACAATGCTATTTTACCTTTGCAAAGAAGAAAACCCTGTCATTAGAGAAAATATGAATAAACATAAAGCACTTTATGTTAAGTAAAATAAGCAAGGTACAGAAAGACAAGTCCTGCTTGTCATGCGGGTGTCCCCTTGAAGACACATGCAGTCATAGGAGGGGCTTTTCTGAGGTGGCTAGCTATAGGGTGTGTAAATATGAATTAAGGGAAGTGCTAATTCAATCAGTGCACTAATTGGTTTAGCCTAGTTCAGGGTGTCAGCAATGGGAGGGCGCACCCTACATGTGAGGGCATTAACCAATAGGCTCGGAGCAAGAACCAGCGAACAGGCAAAGGGTTGCTCTGCTGCCTACAGCCTTCTACCTGCCCTGCCATGAACTGATTTTCCTCTGTTGTAGCCTTCATTCCCCTCTCCTATGCCATTATGCCTTGGTTCCAGCCAATTATGGACTGAAACTTTTATAAACTACGAATTTAAAAAGTCCATTTCTCCTTTTACTTGGAGGTGTCAAGCATTTTGCTTCAGCAACAAAAATGCAACTAAGACTTCGTGTGACTTCACCTAGATGTGGAGACCAATGGCACTGAAGTAATAGAAACAGAGAGTAGAATGCTAATTACCAGGCAGTGAGAGAGAGGGAGAGTGAAGATGAAGTAACATTAAGTGATTGTAAGGGAACCTCTGTTGTAGGCAGCTGAATTAGATAGAAATATTATAGGCAGTCAGACAGGGCTAAGCCTCAGCTGGACAATATGGAACACAAGACTTGCAACTGTGGGAGACACAGGCATTCCCCCTGTGGGCCAGAACTCAAGACAAAGGAATAAACAGGTCTAGCACATATCTCCCTAGGGATGGGCATCAGGCAATGACAGTGTACATAAGTGTCAGTCCCTTTGAAGAAGCCAGTCAACGTCACTAACTCAACCACCTTAAAGTAAGAGCCCCTGTTCCATATTCATGTCCACTTGTTGTGTGACTCACTCCCCCATTTGATCCTGGATTTAATCAATTTTCCCTAAGCAAGTGTACCTGTAATCCTGTTGGTTGACCATAGTTTGGCCTCTCCTTGTATGTGGGTCACCACATTTTCCACCTTAGACGTGTCTCACCTTGTGGTTTTGCTGTATAAAAATCCCCAGCAAAGGCAGATTCTTTGATAACCCACGGGGGTCCCCTTCTATCCTTCTTTTGGACAGGAGCCTTATTCCCTCCCCCAATAGATAGATTCTGCTTTTAATCTATCTGTTGCTCCTAACACTTATTCTTCAGTTTTAGAGGACACAAGCTCAGACCAGGTATCTTTCAGGCCAAGCGTTTCATTCCCCTATAGCACCTCTAATATTATCAGTTTGGGCACACACACACACACACACACACACACACACACACACACACACACGAGCACACACATGTACATGTTCACACATAACTATATATAGACCTGAGAAGGAAGCACTGCTAAAATAAGAAAGGCAAGAATTCACCTTATATGACTTCTTTATTGTCTTATTTATCTCCTCTCATATTCTTACATTTTACAATTCCCTTGTACAGAAATACAGTGTTAAAATGCTGCTGAAAATCTAATGTCTCTTGCACTTAAGCTTCATGAATATTTTACCTGAGTCTCTGCCCTCGGGGGCCTTGTATCACTAGAGCATTCTGCTCTTTTCTTGATGCATACATTATTCTAAAAATGCTTCCAATTTCAAGCAAGGTCAGCCTGGAAAAATATCTGAATACCAACAGGCTTGATTTAATGCAGTTTGAATATAAAAGCACACATGTTAAGAGAAACAATGTGCAACTTGTTTTACTTTGTGATCAATTATCACTTTTGTAAAAATTCATCGCAGTGGTACATCTTATATAAAAGGATCCATTTTAGTCCCTTCCACTTTACATCTAATATTTATCAACCACTTGCTTTTAGACCTGTGGCCAGGCACAAAGTACACGGTGACCAGCACTACAGTGTTACCTCCTGTCCCTGTGGAACACTGCAAACTGTGTAATGTGGTCAGGGAAGCAGGAAAGGGTAAGAGAATGACAGCAAGGGTTGTCTTTGATGAGGCTTAGCCCCAGGAAAAAAGGAGAAGACAGCAGTGTAGACAGAAGTGGTTGAAATGAGCCAAGACAAGAAGGAATGTGGCCTGCGTAAGGAAAGAAGTGACCAGAGCGGTTTCAGCAAGGTTAGCTAAATGCAAATGAAGGAGGTTAGTGTGGAAGATCAGGCAAGGTCCAAACCTCATACTTAGGAATAGGCCTTGGTGAGGAACTGGACTTCATTCTAAGTATCACTGTAGAGTCTTCAGAAGAGGGCAGGGTAGCAAAATTAGATGTGCACTACCTAAGTTGTCTTCCAGTGCTTTGCAGAAGTGGACTATGAGCAGGTAGGAGGCCATATTCTGTGGCTTGGGCCAGTACCAAGAAGAGAAAAATCTGACAGTAATTCACAAAATAGAGAATAGATCCAGATAAAACCCATTTATTTTATTTGATTTCAAAAATAAGCTCACTTAAAATGTATGCAAGAATATATTGGGAGGAATGAAATATATCTATTGAAACCACAGAATCATGATGCCCAGAGAGAACAGATTCTACCCAGCCTAACATCTTACTTCCTTGTTTAGAAGTCTTTTTTTTCTTGATTCTGATTTTTAAATTGAAATATATTTTTAACTATATGTTAAACCCAGAGATTGTACATGTCTGCAGTCATTTAAAGGTGTGCCCAGGCCTGGTGGCTGGATTCACCTTGGATTAGGTCACCTGGAGGTGCATACCCTGATTGGCAGAATGAGCTGCTGCTGTCACCACTGGGACTTTTCTGTCTCTGGGGCAGTGCGGTGTCCTCACAGCCTGCTGGCTTCTTCTTGTAGAGCAATAAAGAATGTGGAAGCCACAGCAGCTAGACTACTGCACAGCTTTATTTCTTCAGTATTCTATTACTTTATTACTTCACATTAGTTCTACTATGTGAAAGGGGGATAAGTAAAATGTTGAGTTCTAGAATGAAATGGTGCCAGGAGTCATATTGGAATCCAGCTAGCCAAGAGAGAAAAAAAAATGGCATAAATGAGCTAACTTCACTTAATGCAGGAATCCCAGAGATAGCCTGTAGAATTACTACATCAAAAATAATAGTTTGTGTTGTGATTTAAGGTAGCAGTTGGTATGATAAAGCCAACTGGTACAAGCTTCTGAGTCAACTGCTAAATTTTTAGAAATGTGATCTGCTTAATACAGTCATTACTAAAAGCCGAACTTGTGTTCCATGGCACTCTTGTTGGTACTTGGAAGTAAATCACCGCACCTGTGTGGTAGAATTCTACCCAACAGTGAGCTGTGACACAGGCCTTCCAAGTGGAGTGACCTCTCACGGGCATGGCTCTCAGTCATAACAAGAATATTTATATCTCAGGAATCATCAAATATTATGCATCATAGCTTCACATTATTTTGTTGGTTGCCAAGACTTAAAGGAATTAATAAAATATTATTAGTCCTGATTAAATTTCAGAAAGTGTCATCAGTGGGGTAACTAAATTATCAATAGTGCAAAATTAGAAGAAAGGTCAGCTTTGCATTTATATATTATGCCACTGAGGGCCAGTGAAATTCATATATTTCTTTATTTAACTTTTATCTCATTTTTGGAAACAAAAAGTATCAACTAGTATTTATACTAGTTAAATTACACTGAAGTAGCTGGTTTTTATTTTGTTTTGTTTTGTTTTTTGTTTTTTTGTCTTTTTGAGACAAGGTCTCACTATGCAATTCAGGCTGGCCTTGAGCTCACTTTTGTAGCTCAGACTGGTCTCGAACTAGCACTGATCCTCCTACCTCAGCCTCCCAAGTGCTGGGATTACAGAGCTAAGTTTTTAACCTAACAAATTGTTAAAATTAAAAACTCAGTCATCAAAAGCATTTCATTCTTTGCTGTGAGATTAGTAGTAAAAAGGGTCATAAAAATAGGGTGCTGCTGTTTTTTATTGCAAACTTTCTTGTTTAATGGGTTATTTTTAACCATGTACATGCATAGGCTTTAACTGAAAGCTATAGTTTTCAGCATACAACTAGATTTTTTTTTTGTATTTTTTAGAGGTCAACAGGGTGCTTAGGGTCTCACTACTATATTGGCCTTGTAGTGATCCAACTGTTTACACCCTCCCAAGAGCTGGGATTACAGGTGTGCACCAGCATGCCCAGTCTCAATTGCTGTCTCAGCATGCCCGGGGGGCAGGGCCAGCACAGCAGGCCAGAGGATCGAACCACCCCTGAGCCTGCTTGCAAACTAGTTTACAAAATTCAGTATGAAGCAAGGTTCTCAACTTACTCAAGGAAGAATCATTTTACTTGTTCAACCACAAGTCTGGGGAGATGATTCTGTAAGTGGATTATATACAACCCTTCAGTCTCCAAGAATAAGTCTCAGGAATCCATAAAATTATCAATAATAAAAATATTTACTTTCTTTCCCAAAGTGTTTACAGCAGACATCATGAGAAAATCTTCTTTTATTATACATATTTATTACTTCATTCAATTTTATAATGTTACAAGAGGTATATTTTAAAATATAATGCTGAGATGATCAAAAATTGTTATTACAAAGAGGCCTACCTATGAGGGATAAGTAAAGATTGGAAACACTGCAACTATTTTGAGTTTTTAATATTCATGGTATATTAATAATCAACAAAATTTTTGTTGTGGCCTGGTTTTTGTGTAACAATGCTATGAAGGGCACTTTAACTTTTTTTTGATATCATAGCTCTTTATAAACAATTAATATTAAAGGATTTATAACTGACTTAACTGAAAATTGATACTAAAATCCAGATAAAACTACAAATTGAAAATAGGATTTACATATTGCTATGGCTTGTGTATAGGTGTATAGGTGTAACCCCAAAACCTCATGCAGTCATGGAGAGACTTCTGGAATTTGTAATTGATTCTTGTGAAAATGCATCTCCCCTGGGGCAGGTGATTTCCATCATTTCTTCTTCTTTTTCTTTTCCATTTTTTAAAATTTTCATTTCAATGTAAGGGAGGAAGAGAAGTTAGCTGCTTGAGCTGCTGCTAGTTCTCTCCCTTTGCTCTTGCTCTTAGCTGCCACCATGAAAGGTTGTTTTCTGCCACGTGCCTCTGCCTTGGAGCCAGCTGAATATGGACTGAAACCTCCAGTAACTGTGAGCTAAATAAACCTTTCCTTCCCTAATTTTGAGTGCTGGGTATTTGTCCCAGCAATGAGAGAAGAGTAACTAAGATAGATATGAAAAATCAACACTGATGAATAAAAAAAGAAAAGATACACAAAATCCTTGAACTTTCAAGGAAAGGGAAATTAAACAAAATGTGATGTCATTTACAATCACACTACCATCCACAGCAGATCTGTCTTCATTACTTTTTTTCACTGTTGTGACAAAATACCTAATACTTTTAGTTAAAGGAGAAAAAAATTATTTAAGCTCAATTTACAGAGGTTTCAGTCCATAGTGAGCTGACTCCAAGACAGTATGACAGGGCGGAGGGGCACGGCAGAGCAGAAACAGTCCATGGTGCTGCAGGCAGAAGGCAGCAAGCAGCAAGCATCGAGCAGCCAGCTTGCCTGTCCCTTTTATCCCACACAGGCTCCATTGCGTGGTGCTACCCAGAACTATGTTAATTCTAACCAGTAGACTGACTTACTACTACAAATCCTTCATCCAGCATCACCCACTCCAGATCCAGCAGCTCTGAAAGGCCCCACCTATGGCACATCTATGAGTCTTGGGGGAACATTTAGATCCAAGCCATAGTAGTAGGCAAAAGCAAATGTTATCTCAAATGGCAAAATGGTACTTTCCATGCTAGTGCTGGGAAACACAATTGCAACCACCACCTAAAAGAGAAAGCTAGCAACAGGTAATGAATTTGAAGATGCTACTACTAGCAGCTGCTCTGCACATACCTATTTTAGAGAATTATCTCATCTGTGCTTGAAGGAATGTACACTACAGTGTTCACTTCAATACCATCTGCTTGCAAGCATAAGTAACTGACACCGAGTATGAAAATGATCAGTATTTTGAAATTATTAATCTTACATACAGAAAATTAGTATATATCCATACTATAAAATCATAATATCATTGATTATTTATAAAAATCAGAAGTTATTGATATATCAGGGTTTAACTGAAACTGTATTGTCTAGTTCAAGGGTAAGAGTTTTGATATTTTTTTTTAAGACCTAATGCTACTAGTGGTAGGAATAGAAGAAATAGGCTTCAACAGATGCACCAGGAACTCTACCTGTGGTAAATGTGTAAATGTGTAAAAGGGGAGATATATTAATTTGTCATAATTTTATGGGCAAGTTTAGTGGTCCAGAAAAGTTACTATGGTGATCTATTCACATTGTTTAGAAATAAGGTATCACATAGAAGTGCAAGAGTTTTCTGGAACAAGCCTCCAGCAAACCTATTGCGGGGCTCGTCTCTAGTGAAGGTTGATATTCAGACTGAAAGGCATCCAGCCTGATGTCTTTGTCTAAGAGGACTCTAATGTTGCGGAGAGTTTTTTAGTGTGGTGCTTTTAGAGAAAAGAACTAGGCTGAAATTGTTCTAAATCTCCTTAGTAGCAGAACAGCTGTTGAGAGCAGTATTAATCATAACCCACTTGGGCTGGATGCAATGTGACCTAGAAGAGCTATACTTTACATCTTGCTTTCAATAGCCTGGAACAAAGACATAGGATGGTGAGATGGATACAACAAAGGGAAGCATGCCCTTTGGTATCACTTATGTGCACAGACTTCTGGAAAAGCCTGTGATGAACCTGGAACTTCATTCAATATTCTCGTTAGCACTGTAAGGGGATGCACTGTAAAACAGGAAATGATCGATTTTTTTTTTTCCACAAGACATTACAACTATTATTACAGTGACTGGATCAATGAATATTTGTTTGAGGTTTTACTTATATATAACTTAAATATCTATAGAGAAAAGGATACATTTATTGATTAATAAGCAAATATCCAGATTGGGAGAAATAAAATGTTAAAGTACAGAAACACATAGTCCGGATATTTTTCTTTGCAATTATTTTCTCTTTTCTTCATGCATGATAAGAACTAACCTAAATCCAGAAGTTAATGTAGAGAAACACGCACATTTTTATGCCCTGGCAGTATCACATAAATATTTGAATTTCCTTGCTCATTGTATCTCTTTCAGAAATGAGAAAAGCAGTTATAAGCACCAGCAAGTGACCTCAGCAGAAGGCTTTCACAGTCAAGTGGGTTGGACGACCCATTCTGTCTACAGTGGTCAACCTCGTTCTTCAGGTCCATCACTGCCCCCTGGACTTATGAACAGAGTGGCCATGGTGTCATGCATGAGCTCAGCAACATGGACTTCCATTTTCTTAGGCTGGTCTGAGTACAGCCACACTGAATGGCCAGTATGCCAGCAGCAGAGACCAACACTGAGTCTCCAATATGGCACCATCGTCCTGGGCCATTGGTCAGTGACTGTTGGTGATTGTTTATAGTACAAATAATTGGACCATTTCCATCACAGAAAGGACAGTAATTTTCCTACTAGCACAGACACTTATTCTGCATATGGATTCCCTGCCTTCCTTCTATGCAATGCTTCTGCCAAAACTGTAGAATGCCTTAACCACCATCATGGAATTCCATTTGACCAAGGAACCCATTTTATAGCCAGGGAAGTAAGCCAGGGGGTTCATGCTTATGGGATTGATTGTTCTTGCCATGGTCCTTGCTATGCAGAAGCAGGTGAACCTCTAGAACAGTGGAATGGACTTTTGGAAATGCAGTTATAGCACCATCTAGGTTATAATAGCTTGCAGGGCTGGGACAAGGTTCTTCAAAAGGATGCATATGCTTTGAACTAGCACCCAGTATATGGTACAGAGTCTTCCAGAGCCAGGCTTCAGGGGTCCAGAATCAAAGAAGGAAAATGAGAATGGTGCCATTCTGCAGTGATCCCCTAGCAAATCTTTGCTTCCTGTTCCCAAGATCTTATGCTCTGCTGGCCTAGAAGTCTTAGTTGGGGAAGGGCTCGTAGCAGGAAATATAGCAGTGATACCATTGAACTGGAAGCTAAGCCTGCTGGGTCATTTTGGTATCCTTATGCCTTTGAGTCAGTAAGCTAAAAGGAGAGTTAGAGAGTAGCAGGGTTGATTGACCCGACTATCAAGGAGAAACTGAACTAATACTAAATAGAGGAAAGCAAGAATATATTTGGAGTACAGGAGATATTTTAGGGGAATCTACTATGAGCGTGCTTTATTATTGAGGTTAATGGGGAACAACAACCCCATCCAGGTGGGATGACAAAATGGCCCAGAAACTTCAGGAACAAATTCATAGGTCACCCCATTAGCGGGAAAAAAAAAAAAAACAAAAACAAAAAAAAAACAACCAAGTCCTGCTGAGGTGCTTGCTAAAGGGCGAGGGAATACAGAACTAGTTGCAGAAGAAGGTAGTTCTAAATATCAGCTGTGACTTCATAATAGTCCCACAAGTGAGGATCATTATTTTAACAGTTCTCTCTTAATAGGCTTCCCATGATAATGTAATGTTGACAAGTCTTAAGACTGGTGCTTAAGAATTGTGAAACCCACGTTATAAGGTTGAAATGAGTAAGCATCATCCAAAGAATACTTGTCTTCTATTCCAAGAGGGAATTACAGTGGTGCTTCATTTCATGACACTTGTTGGCAAACAATGTTTCTCAAATAGAAGCATTGGCTATGTTTCCCACACAAACGCAAACACAAACGCAGCCATCTTTCCAAGATTGTAGAACAAATCAAGGCCATGAATTGAGGTACACTGTCGTGTTTTTCTGTTTATGTACAAGATAGTCATAGCATGTTAGGTATAACTAAGAACTTGTCATTGTATCTGGAGAGTAAAGTTGAAGGGACTGTATCTAGTTGTCAAAGGTAGGCTGTGATAGTCAACTGTGTGAACCTCAGTAAAAATCACCCAAATAAATTGGAGCACTGTTCAGGGCTGCTTGAGGGATTTACTGAAGACAGAAGATCCATCTTCAGTGAGAGTGACACCAACCGGCAGGCTTGTGGCCTGAACGGAATAAAAGGGAAACAAAGAAGGACGGCTGGCTTCTGCTTCTCCAGAGGACCTCCTGTCTTCGCCTCCACCCTGGACATCCTTTCCTCGGTTCTGGCACAGACACCTTGGCTCCTGGTGTGGACTCACACTGCAGTGGGTTCCAGGCCTCCAGCCGGCTCCTCCAGAAATGCAGCATGCAGACCACCCTTCTGCACCCTTCCACATCTGGCTCTATGAATGGCTGCTCTAACTTTCACTGTAAATCCTCATCTATTTGTATATCTTGTATTAAATCAGTTTTACTAGTAAGCACGGATAGACCATTAGATATTTAATATTCAATCTTAACAAATGACCTAATAATGGTGTAAGAACCATGTTAAACAGTAGTGTGTTCTCAGTTTATGTTTCAGTTCCCAGAAGGGAAACAAAACTTTGCATTTGACACTGTACGTATTTTTAAGGGTAGTGTTGGGAGCTACTGTGCTGTGTAGGACAGATACATTGAAAAATGTGTGGAACTTTGACAGTGTATTTGAAAAGTGAACAGGAACAGGAAACAAGAAATTCTCTAGAACTCACTAATCAAAGTGCCGTCTGCAGCTCAACAGTTGCTGCCTCACCTGGAGGCTGGTTAGGAACACAGAATCTGTCTGGCAAATGGAAGGACTTGAGTTCAATCCCCAGTTAAAAAAAAAAAAAAAAATAGTAATGCAGAATCTCTGGCTCCTGGCCCAGAGCAGCTGAATCAGAATGTGTATTTCCTGAGCTCCTGGAACTCTTCATCTGCACATCAGAGTTTAAAAAGGGCTACTCTGGAAGGAGTTAAAGCCAATTTCAAAAGACCTTCTATGGAAGGACAGATGGCTCAAGGCCTACTTGTCAGAAACTAAAATGGCTAAGAGCACCGGAAGCTTGCAGCCCATGGATCACTATCATTATTATCATCATCAAATACATGATGGCTGCATTGCCTGGTCTTGTAGTAACAAAGCATCTTTCATCAAAGTCAATTTGTTTGGAGAAATTCCTGCTGCATTTTGTCAGGACAGAGGTGATAGTGGCACATCAGAAAGGAGCTATGTCAAGCAAAGGCTTCTGAAGTATGTGTGATTAATTACCTGGAGAGAGGAAAAGGCTCCTCAAAGAAAGGCTACCCATTAACATTTCGAGGCCTAGTGCTTGGGTCTAATTGTCTGCCTGACTTAGAGCAGCAGCTCCAGATGATGCTGTGCAGTCTGCGCCTCAGAAATTCAGGTCATATTCTGGTGCTTCCTCACTAATTTAGGTGTTGGAGTGTGCCTTATGTGAGACATGCCATTGAAATATCTTTTGTTAATGTAGCACTATAGTGAATGTCTTTATGAAGAACTGTTTTGTAGATTTTTGGGACATATATCCATTTTGCCTTAATTTAAATATCTTTTGTTGCAGAAAACATGGTAAACATTTGACTGGCCTTGCTGTAAGGTATAAGAACAAAACTGAAACTCCTTAAAGAAAAAAAGGAGCAATTCTTTGGCAGAAAGAATACATGAAAAGGCTTAAACAACTTATTCACAGGGAAGGGAAGCAGCAGCTTACCAACTGGAAGGAAGAACTCAGAATCCCTAGGGCTCCCTCTCCCTCTGCCTCTCTCGTCTTACCTTGGATGGGCTTTGTTGCCTTTCTTTACCCACTACGTATTTGTCCATGGATTGAAAGAAGAGACTGTGAATTCCTCTTCTTGTTTCAGAACTTTTGTTTGTTTGTTTATTCATTTATTTTTATGGCCGGCTCAGCCTGCCCTGAGGGCAGGGCTGGCGCAGCATGTGGTGCCGGGGATTGAACCGCGGTCCCTGCAGCCGCCTAAGCTTTCCTAAGCAGGCGCTTTAGACCACTGAGCCATCCTGCCGGGACCCTGTGAATTCCTCTTAAGTCACCCTTCTTAGTTACCACCAGTGACATGGGGCTGGCATTACTACCTGTGAGGTGAAGCTCAGAGTTTCAAGCAGTTCTTCACATCTCCTAGTTAGAGTCAAGAGCCTTGTGTACCAATCTGTGCACCTGAGCGGCTCTGGAAAGGAGGCCACTTGGGTCTGGTGGAGAGAGAGATGTCACTGGAGAGTAGGGATGTGGCAGTTTCATAGAAATAGTAGCTTGGAGGGAAAGATGAGCAGCTTTAAAAAGAGGAAAGACTGCCCAGACAAAATAACTCAGGCCTAGTGGATATATGCATACAGTAGCTTTGAAATAGATTTTATATATAAATTATTCCTTCAGTGGGAAGACTAATTTTATCTTGAAATATTCTTAGCTATGGTTTTAAAATATATGACTTGATTTCAAATATATGTAAAGGCCTATTTTAGTGCTACAATATGTTTTATAGTGTTACAATATTCATTGTAATTTTTGTTAGTTTATGCTAAAAGGGAAGTCCACAATAAAAACCATTGACCATTAAAACATTCATTAGAGAGAATGACTAAATGGTGATATGAAAATCCCATACAACATTATCAAGTTATAGAAATGAAGAATAAATAATATATAAATGTCTAAAAGGCAGAGTGTCCCCTCCTAGGTAGTTATTGAATGAATAAATGAATGAATAAATGAATAAATCAATGAATAATTTACCTAAATTTATTTAGAAAGTCAAATGACACTGAATGCAAAATCAAGCCGTAAAAATATATCATTTCCCAATAATTTCATTCTTTTTTAAGAAACATAATATATATTAAAAAACAGTAGTAGTTAGCATTATTTAAGTGTTTAGTATGTTTGAGATATTCTTCTGTGCTTTTTATAATTATTCTACAATAGTTAAATGAACCACTCTATGAGTCCTGTTGAATAGGAGTTAGGAACCTCTGATGAATTTATTATCTCTGTGTATAGCAGAAAACTGCTGGCACCTACCAGCCTGAGTCTACTTCCTTTGTGCTACTGCATTTTGCCATTCTTAATCCTAAATATATGTGGATATTTTCTTATCCACACATCTTGGAATGTTTGCTGACTGGCTCCCATTGTTTGCCACTTTTGTCAGCTCTCAGACTGCACTAATGAAAAACCCTGTATTTGGAGAGCTTCCATTCTAGTGAGTAAGGCCATAAAATACATGTGACAAACACAGTATGCATGGCCCTTCCTGTGCTCGGTGCTACAAAAATGGAATGAAGTTAAGAGAGCAGGAACTTTAGGGCCAAGACTGTTGTTTGCGACCAGGTGGTAGATGTTGATCTTACCAAGAAGGTCACAGCTAAACACAGACTTGAGAAAGGTTAGAGAACCAGCCCAGGCATGTCGCCAGCTGTGACAGACACTGAGATTGTTGTATAAATTTTGCTTTTACTCTTGATAAAATTGGGCCTTGTAGAGAATTTGAAACAGAGAAAGGACATGAACCGATGTACATTTTGAGAGGAAATTTTCTGGCTATTTGTGCTGAAAGTAGTCAAGCAAAGAGTCTCAAGAATGTGCCTTTTAGACAGCAAACTTCAGGGACCGAATTAGCCAGTGGCCCAATGCTGTGCTACTCGGGCCATCACTGCTGCTGCGACCTCCTTCATTCAAAAGCTTAGAGTGTGCATAAGTGGGGACTTGAGAATGTGAAGGTGCGAAGTCATCTGCCAAGAGAGCTGCTACATAAACCAAGTGGCCTTCATCAGACCACATGCACAGTTGGGTGACATGGACCACATGGAAAGAGAAGCACAGAAGATATAGCCCAAACCATCACTATGGCAAATGAGGAAGAGCAAAGTTGAAGGGGAGGAGAGGGCTGAGGACCATCTTCACTTTTCTTTTATAAATTTTCATGTGTTTGATTTTTATAATAGGCTGGCAATAGTTTTATAATTGACACATAAGTAAAAACAGATCATTAATACATGTTTAATGAAAAATGAAAATTAGTGTGCGTTGAGACTGACAAAAGACATAATGAGTACAGATATCCCTTCTGTTGTCTGTAGATACCCACGTATGTAATGTATGCATGTAATCATCCAGGCCAAGGAGAGGGGCTTCAGAGGCAGAGAGGCAGACTCCTGTCCCTGACGCCACTGCCATCTCTGCGAGTCTGATTTAAGAGCTAGGAGACCCAGGGATTTATAAACCTCCCCTGAAGTAAGCTCACTTGCACTGCTAATGTCCATGTAATAGGATGGAGCAGCAACCCTGCTATTTTGGCAATGGTCCAGTAAGTATCTGACTCTTTATAAAGATAGAACTCTACCTTCATAAAGACCATGACATACTGGGCTCTATAGGAACCAGAAACTCAGCGAAAGACCTACCAAGGGAGTTGCAACACGGTCAGGTCTAAGCAGTCACCACCACTCTGTTAAATCTTCTGTCTTTCAGCAAATGTTTACTGGTTGTTCTCCTCCTGAGGTGTCCTAGCTCTCTTAAAAATCTGTATTTGTTTTGTTTGTGGAGACATTTGGAGATTTATTAATAAATTATCAATTCTTTGATATATCATAGTAATAGCATCATTTCATTAATTTTCAAATGATTGTTTCATATTACCTTTCTGAATAATTAAGTTGGAGCTTGATGAATTATAATCTTGGGTGTCATTTCATTTTATTCATTATAGTATGACATAAATATATTGATGACATGACTCAGAGTTTAAAGCTAAAGAAAGATTTCAGATACATTTAAAAAAATACTGTAGATTAAAAACAGCTGAGCAAGGCACTACATGACTGCAATCCTAGCACTATGGTAGGTTAAGGCAGAAGGATCACAAATTCAAATTTAGCTTGGGTAACTCAGTGAGTCAGTGAGATCCAGCTCAATATATATATATATATATATATATATATATATATATATAGATAGATAGATAGATAGATATAGATATAGATATAGATAGATAGATAGATAGATAGAGGGAGAGAGAGAGACAGAGACAGAGACAGAGACAGAGAGCTGAATGTAAAGACTCTGAATTGAATCCCAGTGCCACAAGAAAAAATACATTAAACATAAACAAATGTTCTTCAAAAATAGAAAATGCCAGTATACAGTAAAAGGAGCATTTTTCAATATATTCTCAGTTGTTTGCTCATACAAAAATCTGTATGTGAAGTGTGTAGACCCATCTTTGGCAATTGTTACTAATGTAAACGCCTTCTTTTCTTGCCCTTCTTAGTGAACACAGTGCCTTCTTCCAAAGATATTATTTAAGTGTTCTGCAGTTTTCAAAATTTCTGACTACTTGCTCGTTTTGAATCCTCTTCTTACTTTGAGTGAGGTCATACTTTCTTGAATGTCCTCTTCAGACTGTTAATTATCACTTCAAGTAATTTTTGATGGGATGGTCCTCCAAATTTTTAAATTACTCAGTACTTCATTACATCAGGCAAATATATTGAAAACATTCCATGTTAAGAGGTACCTTAGTTACTCTAACTACCTTAAAAAAATTAAATGATAACGTAATGTAAATATTGATCCTCTCTTAGTATTTCTCCTGACTATGTGATCCCTGCAAGGTTTCACACAGTCCAGTGAACAATTCATGTATTCATGCCTTTCACCTTGCAATCCAACCCAGTGTCTCTGAGATAGTTATTTCTTCAAAACCCACTGGTTGTCTGTATCTTCATGTAAATACCATATGTCTTCCCATCCATCCATCCATCCTTCTCTCCATCCATCATTCCCTCCATGCAATACATGTATGGTCTAAGAACATGAGTACAATGTGAGAAAGACTCCACTGTCATAGGACTTGGAATAACTTTAAGGAGACAGGCTATATAAAAGTAAGCAAATATGTTGTGAATTATAGTAAATGTCAAAATCTATTGTACAAAGATAAATGATATTAGAGAATTATGGAAGGGAGTTACTTTGAATAATATGTTGAGATGACAGTTAGACAAGAATAAAGAACTATAGTGGGACAATCAAAAGATTGGAAAAGAGGAAGTGTTCTAGATAACATGGACTTTCTTTTCTACACAATAAAACAATGCCAGCATAGCTAAGATATGGTATTGCAAATGGGAAAATTATAAGATATGTCACAGAACAAATAAATAGGGATAAATAGGGAATGATTCTATAAAGGCTTTGTAATTCATTCTAAATAAGGTGAGACTCTTACTCTCATTTAATACCCTTTTTTGTTTCCTTGTAAATCAACCTTTTACTTGAGATCATAGCATTAGCTGAAATTACACTGGAAGCAGCACACATCTAAAAGACCAGAATGACAGGTATTCCAAGCATATTTTTACTGTTATACATTGCTACCCTCAGTGTAAAAACATTTTGGAGGTTCCTAGGAACATTATCTAATTCATCATGTGTATATAAGTGCCTGGCTTCCTATCTTTTCTGATTGCAAACACATTATTGTTTAACCCTTAAGTCCTTGATTTCCACTGAGCTGTGTTATGCCTCTCCAATTTTATTTCTTCTTTTGAGATCTTACACTAGGGAGACTATACAATATTTACACATGTAGGTCTGGTTTATTTCACTTATGAGTACATATTCAAGATACATTCATTTATATATTAAGTCTTCTAGCTTATCATTCTTTATATCTGAGTAATATTCCATTGAATAAAAGTACCACATCTTTTTCAACCATTCTTCAGATGATGGGCATTTTGGTTGTTTCCAGGATTTGGCTATTACAAACTGTGCTGGATTGACTGACTACAATTTTGTATATACTTAGATTTCTAAATATGTAAAAATGTGTAACTGCTTTTATCACATTCTACAGAGATTTGTTACAATATCAAAGATAATAGAAAATACCAATCCCAAGTTAAGTCTAAGATGTTTGATACTCAGAAAGACAGTGATGTTATTCTTAAGTACCTATTTTATAGAGTAATAGTATCATTAAGCTCTTCTTCTGGTAGGTTAGGAATATAAGTTTACAGACCAAAGATTAGAGAAAAAGAAAGGCTATAAGCATAGCCAATATTTTGGCTCTAGCCTTTTAAGGTCAGTGAAGACTCAGGACATAAGAGAACTTGTGCTATAACAGCCTATAACTCAGTGGTTTCCCAAATTTTCTGTTCAAGAAATGGGACTACAGAGGAAAGGGAATGAAGATACATACTGTACCAAAAAGAGAGTCACGTAGAGAGAAAACATTCTCTCGGGCTTTCACAGACAGCAAACTGATCAGGTAATGGCCGTGACTCATCCAGATGGCTGACACTGACAATAGTTCTATAAAGCACTGTACATGGTTCCAAAGTAAATCCTGAGGGGATTTGACTGACTTTAAGAGGTACAAAAGTTACATGTTTTGCTATACAGGTCATGCTTAAACTTGCCCTTTATCACCCAGCAGAAAAGTTTAACCATAAAGCATAAAACAGAAAGCTAGATTAGAATGATGAGCTGTAAAAGGCTTAAATCAACAGCTTCTAACATTGCCAATTTTACCAATAACCCACTGTGATTATGGAACATTGACTTATGTATACAGCTATTTTCTCTTAGTTCAGCGAGAAGAAATTTGGTGGTACCAATAATGATTTGAAAACTTATACTATCTATACCCTGGGCTCTGTATAACTAGCAGGAAGACAACAATATGCATTGTATCAAATATTAAAATATACTACTAAAGTGTTTTGAAACTGTCATGTTGTTATACACTGTTATTTCTTATTAAAAGTAATAAAAAATAAGGTGAGAGATACTGGAAGTCTTACCCTAGAGGTGAGATTGTCTAATTTCCTTTTTTTTCCCCTTAAGGAGTACATTGGTTGCTACAGAACATGTTTTAAAGGAACAGAGTAAAGGAAAAGTTAGAATTCTTCAGCTACTTACTTGAAGTTCTATCCACCTGCCACTGAAGCACACACAAGATGTGGTAGTGACTTGGACTAGGACAATAGAAGCAAGTCTTGAAAATTGGTCATAATTAATATGAAACTGACTGGATACATTCATGCATAGGATGCTAGAGACCGTGGAAAAGGAAAAACTGATGTAATTTGTACATTTTATTTGTGGCTTAATTGTATAAATTGCATTGTTTACTGAGGTGAAAAAGTCAGAGGACAAGCAATTGGAGCTAAGATTACAAAATTGAGATTTATGGCTTAGACCTGCGTGTTGGCTTGTGATGTCTTCTAGACTTCCAGATATTATGGAGGAAATTGGATAAGCGACTCTGGGCAAATGCAACAGATCTATTTTGAATACATTAATTTGGAAGACAACAGCACTGTATTGATCAAGGTCATCTAAGAAAAGAATAAAAATACAGATGAGAAGGGTCTGACTATCGGCTCGTAGGAAATGTTAACAATTAGAGATTGGAAAAAAGAAAGGGAACCAGAAAAGAAAACTAAGAAGTAGTATCTAGTTATTAAACAATTTTAATAATAAATAAAAACCCCTAAATCATATTTCTATATTTAACAATGATCTTACAACAAATCTCCCATGTGTCACAAGTAAAACTACTAGCAGAATTATTTTTGACTTACTCAGGATACATAGTTGAGCTTGAAGAGTTATAAAACAAATTTTCAATAATAAATATTTGAAAGGAAAGTCTAGTTTACAAGGGTAAATGAATGCAAGGCCTGTGACTGCCTTGAATCAACTCTAGAGAATTAGTTGCTTGGGAGAGCACAGGCTAAAATGCCAGTGTGCAAAGAATGAAAAGACACATGGGTGCGATGTTGAAGAGACATGGGTGAAAATAAAGTTAGAAAAATGCATCTCTTTTTAAGGAGGGCCATCGTGGTGATTCATGACTGTCTCTGCCTTGGCTTGACAATGAAAGAATACATGGCTTATTTTCCTAGATGGTGGAAATTTTGTGGCAATTAATATTCATACTCTATTCTGGACTGCTTCCAATGAGGACACCTGCTTCCTTCCTAGGAAATCTGCATTAAATTTTGGATCATAGCATTGATACAAAGTCCCCTCAACTTTGCCCAATTTTGGTACTCCAGAGGAGACGCCTAGGTCCACAAAATCCTTCTGTAAATCGCTAGGACTGCTCCTCAGTACCTTCTGTGAACTCCTGCCTGCTCCCCGAAGGTGACAACCGCAATCTTCTCAGGAATGTTCTAGATATTACTGCATATCTCAGATTGTGCTTTCAGAGGAATCAAACCTCATATACTAGTAAAATATTAAAAACACGTATCTTTCAATAGTGTGTACATAATGAAGGACTATATTATTAAAATGATCTCATAAATTTTCCATTACCCTGGAAATAATATTTGATCCATTTTAATGCTCTAATTCTCTTTCTATCTTTTTTGCCATGCAAAGCAAATAAAGTAACATTTCAAGGGAGGTTGACTTCTTCCTCTTAAGCTAGGAAGAAAATAAGGGACGGTGGTCACATGAGGAAAGGACCCTACTCTTCAGTAGCTCTACAGATTTGTTAGATTGCTGCAGTTAGCAGAATCCTTCGTAAAGTACCTCAAACTGGGCTAAAGCTAACATCATTGTGTGTGTGTGCGTGTGTGTGTATGTTTAAATACAGACATTGTAACATACTCCAAGACATCTGATTCTGCTTTTCTGAAGTGCTCTTCTGGTGTTTAGCTGTTGTTGTTTTTGTTTTTATTTCCACGTGGGATGTTCTTACATCACAACTGAGAATGTTTTATCAATGTAGTGTTTCAGAGCTTCAGCCATGCAGTCTCCTTTATTTGTCCTCATTTTTATGATTCTCTATCACAATGTTATCTTTTTATATACCACACATAGGCCACACACGTAGCTCAGTGGCACAAGCACCAGCCTGACAAGTGCAAGGTCCTCAGTTTAATTTCCAGTACTAACTCTTCCCAAAAGTCTTTCTATATCATCATATAGTATTTTCCCATATATCAATAATCCTCACTATCATGATTGTTTTTTATCAATGTAACCATTTATTATTTCAACCTCCTTATTCAAATTGTCTTTCACTAATACCTGACATAGACATCTTCTTTCTCATCCTTATAAGTCTTCCTTACTTTACAGGAAGCCCCTAACTAATGAACAAGTTCCATTTCAGGAAAACATCTACAAGTTACACTGATTCCTCAGTCCAGCATGTGAGTCACACACACTCTCACAATAAACAAAAATGTAAAGTATCAAGAAGTGCAGCTTCCATTCCCGCTGCATTCCCTCTTGCCGCTGGACACCTGGGCCCTGACTGAGCGCTGCAGCACTGCACACTGTCGCACTGTACAGCGAGCACACAGAGCACAGCTGTGACCATGTCCATCAGGTGCACGTGCTACCTCTGTGGCTTGTTCACATCTGTGTAATGCAAGGTCCACTTGCACCTGAAAGTTTGCCACTGTACCATTCATGAGTTGGGACTTACTGTATTCCATCTCCCTCATTTCTTTAGAAGCTTGTAGCACAAATGGTCTTTTAGTATTTTTGTTTGTGGGCCATTATACTCATTAATATTGCTTTGCAAAAATTACAATTAGCCACTTGAGTCATTTATAGAAGAATGCACACACCTCAAGATCATAATGTTAAGTAAAATAAATTAGACATACAAGCTCAAAAATCACATGATTTCTCTTCATGAGAAACTCAAAATATAAAGGTCAAAATAAAAGACAGACAATAGAAGGTAGGGAGATAGACTTTCTCAAATAGAAAAGAGATTAAGGGATAAAGGTGGAACAAAAGAAGGGTAAAGGAACAAAAATGCTAAATGGGGGCCAGTCAGCTGAACAGATTAAAGCGCCTGCTTAGTCAGACACAGGGACAAGGGTTTCGATGGCTGGCTTGGGGCATCAGCACCCAGCGAATGAGCCTGGGCATGGTGGCGTGAGCCTGTAATCCCAGCACTGGGGAAGCTGAGAACAGGAGGATCACGTCCGAGCTAAGGCTCTCCCCTATCCACGCTCACTCTGTCTGCAGCATGTACTTTTCTTCCTTCAGAAAGTGTGCACTTTAGCGCTGGCCAAATAGCTTCATGGATTCCCAACTCCTGAGCCTGAGTGCAGGCACTTTAATACACCTGCAATCAGGCTCAGGAGTCCAGGGTTTGATCCCCAGGCCTGCCATGTTGGATCCACCCCTACATGACAGATGTACTGAGACAGCAATTGAGACTGGGCAGGGCGGTGCACACCTGTAATCCCAGCTCTTCGGAGGCTGTCAGCAGGTGGATCACTACGAGTCTGATTTAGCAGGGAGGCCCTAAACACCCTGTAGAACCCCCCACCACACACAAAAAAGTGTGCGCTTTAGCTGCCTTTAAAAAATAAACACTGACTGCTTGTGTCAGCATAGGATTACTCACATGCTGGCTTAAAATTAGATAAAAACTAGTTCATTGCATTCACTATCTAGCTTACTTGATACGTTTATGAGGCTCATAAAAATAAGCAAATAGTATTCAAAGTGATAAAATTATAATCACATTTTTCTGTTACACACGATGCTGATGATGCTGCATAATTCAGATTAGATATTGTCCATCAACTTCTCTAAGACAAAGTAGTAACAGCTTGAGAAATGATATAGAGAAATCACTTACAAAATATGGAATACTGCGAATTTAAAAACAGAGTTCTGAATTCCCAGTTTCCTAACAGTCTCAATATGTATCTGTTTAGTGAAAAGAAATAATTAAGCATGTACCATCAGTGCAGGAAAGATATACAACCTCTACTCACTACTTGAAAAGACAGAATAAGTGAGCCATTATCGCACCAACAATACAGGGCATGGCACCGGAGCGTGTACTCTCCACACGGAGAAGACTCCCACAAGATGTCATTCTGCTCACTTGCAAAGGAAACAAAAGGGAATATGATGCACAATGTGTAGACATTCATATTTTTCAGCTGATGTGTTTTTAAGATGACTCCAGAAGCCGGGTGTGGTGGTGCACGCCTATAATCCCAGAACTCGGGAGGCTGAGACAGGAGGATCAGTGTGAGTTCGAGACCAGCCTGGGCTATAAAAGTGAGCTCAAGGCCAGCCTGAACTGCACAGCGAGACTCTGCCTCAAAAAGACAAGAAAAAAAAAAAAAAAAAAAAAAAAAAAAAAAAAAAAAAAAAAAAAAAAAAAAAAAAAAAAAAAAAAAAAAAAAAAAAAAAAAAACCAACAAAAACAAAACAACAACAACAAAAAAACAGTAAAATGTCTCCAGAAAATGAAATGCAGCACTGCAGTTTGGGAATTAATTCCTGACAAATTCTATGTAATGGACAGGGAAATTTCTCCAGATTTCAGTATTATTAGACATGTGATAAGCAACTCAAACTTAGTGTATGGCACTAAGCTTGAACACACTCTCCTACAAGCGGCCACGTGGCTGTTGACTTGATTTACTCTGTATCAATACTGGGAGTTCTGCATCAGTTCTCACCATTGTCTCCAGAAGGACGTGTTGGGAAAATAAGCCAAAATTACTGAAAACATTGCAGGACAAAAAAAGCTGAGGGGAGTGCAAGAGAATCTCTCCATAAAAGCTAATCCCTCCTGAACAGCAAACTTAAAGACAGTCTGCAGGTAATTACATTCAGGTAACTCGATTTCAAAATGCCAAGTTCACACAATGGTTCATTTAATTCCATCTGGTATACAATAATACATTCTTTAATGGATACATTGATTTAAATGAAAAAATCACTCCAGATATCACAAGCTCACATTACCTTGGTAATTATAAAATCACACATCAAAAATTAGAATCTAAAGTTATTCTGCAATGGTTGTCTATAAAAAGGGAAATTAAGGTAATGAGTTTTAGAAATGATTTTTAGACTTCTCACTGCCCAAGTCTGCTAATCATGGTCTATCTTTTTAGTAAAGAACATATATATATGGGGAGATTGGGTCAGGAATTCTGATATCTTGGGCAGAAAAGTAAATTAATTAAGTACATAAACAAATCATTAAATATACCCAAAAGTATTTTAAGAAGATCCTTGGGGCTTGGAATGGTGTTGCATGTACCAGGGGAGGCTGGGGCCATGCTATTCCCTCAGCCTCTGCTCCTAGTCTAGGCCCTTGCTAAGACCAGAGGACTTCGCTTTCTGCAGCCCAAACACATGTGACACAGGGCACCTGGGTGAGCAACTTGGAGCACGCAAAGCCTTGGAGGTCTTTGAGCAACATGAATTCAACTTTTTAATGATATGTCTGCTAAACCCATCTTTACAGTAGGGGAGGGAAGGGCAGGGCATCTCACAGAGGAACACAGCTAATCATAAGCATAATTAGTATGGAAATTTTATATAATGTTACTGATGTGTACTATGAAAACCTAGTAGAGCAAATTAAGGAAGAACTGTTCAGGGGCTAGCAGTGGCATGTGAGAAACAGTGGCCACCTTTGAGGGAGAGGTGAGGACAACAGGAGCTATTCATTGGTCAAAGGATATAACTTTTCTGTTGGAGAATGGATGAATTTGGGGCATCTGATGTTCAGAAAAGGCACTACAGTTAAAGTATTGTTTTATATTTGAATTTTACTCTAAGAAAGAAGATCTCAAATGTCTGTCCTCATAACAACCACTCAAACATGGAGGATAAGAAGGTGCGCTGAGAGATTGGTTACGTCCATTATTTCACCATGTATAATGAATCATTGTATATTCTCTTCACCTTGGCACAATGGCACAGTTTTCTTTGTCAATTTCGCATCAAAGTTTGATTAGGAAATTGAGAATCGAAGTGACAGGAACAGGAACAGGGACAGAAACATACAGAACTGAGACAGGTCAGACAGCTGACAGCCAGCCAGCCAGACATACAGGGAGACAGACAGACGAAAAGGATCCTCAGCTATACTTCTCAGGAAAACAATCAATCAGAACGGACCCTGAGGAAGAAATCATCCTTCGCTGTGGAAGGAAACCACAGCAAAGCCATTCAGGGGCAGGACTTCAGGCGAGACTTGCGGAAGCGCTGACACAGAGGGCGCATGCTCCTGCAGGAAGGTGATCCTGGAATGGGCTGAAACGTGCCTGGGAGACAGCAGAAAGGAAGGCCAGGAGGCCTGGTGGCTAACAGCACTAGGCCTGCTGGGGCTTCGGCCCACTTTGGGACTGCTTCTTTGCAGAATAGTTCCAAGCTAGTCCCACGACCTTGGCTTTGCAGCCACCTGATGGCAATCATGTTTTGAAGCCAGCAAGTGATTTGAGATTTTTTGAGACATAGCAGCTACTGACCCATAGGGCTAATTTTGCACAATCTATGTTTCAAGTCAGAGAGCGAATCCAGACACATCTTAGTCAGTGATCTCTGCTAGGAACTCTCAGCCAATTTACAAAGACTGCGAGGACTCAGTCTGGTTTTGCCTGAAAGCGTCCTTTTGTCCCTGTGCATGGAAGCTTGGGATATATTTATCAGCTTGCAAATGGTTAAGATCCTACTCTAAAATTATGTTTGTTTTCTGTTAATTTCATGTTGAGTGCACAGTCGATACTAATAATTAAAAGTAAAACAATGAACTAGAGCTCGTGTTAAGGGCAGAAAACTGTTTCAGTGTGTTATATGGGAGATTCTTGTTTTTTTCCCCGCTGGTTGAAAAAAGAATAAGTTTCATGTTACAAAGGAGAGCTAGGAACCACTGCCAACAGGTAACTGTCGCCTCCTTCAGAGCGCAGCAGACGCTCAGCGAGCGTCCTTGGGGGTGTGCAGAAAGGCGCACTCCGTCAGCTCTGCGGGCATTATTCCAGAGTTTTGTTCTGTGGTAGACCGCTGTGAGGAAGGAACAGTGATGGTTACTCAAGCCATTCCTTCACGGAAGGACCCATTTGAAGCATGACTGCTACAGGAGAAAGAAGTCACAGCTCTGGAGTGACAGCTCTCTGCCCAGTTATGTCCCTTTTGAAGGTGGCATACTTCAGAGATAGCAGATTATAGTCGTTTTAGGTAATGGCAGTACCTCTTTTCCATGTACATCACCTCTGCTTCCCATTTTCCTGTTTCCAAGTAGTCTTACAGGAACAAACAGTGGTAAACAGCTCTCAGAGAAATACCACTTTATGATAAAAACCTCAGCTTTCCTTGGTAAGTGATAAACCTTGCTGTATACTACTAGCTACACATAAGTGCATTTCCTGCTACAAATTTTTTTCCATTCTCAAGCTATAAAGTCAGTTTTTAAAACTCCAATTACATTTTATATTTGAGTATTTGTCTTCAGCATATAGTCTTTTAAACAAATTATAGTTATTAATGAAACTTCCTCGCCTTCGCATACACTTGGGCTTCAAATGCATATTTAAATATTAACAAGGCTCTGATTTAGATGCAGAATCATGCGCAGCAATGCTAATGGAATTACTTCGCTCTTGTCTTGTCTTGCTTCTATATTATATTCATCAAAAAGTCTAATTAGCAACATGAAGATGCAACATGACTTCCTATGTGTATTTTAGTTCACTTCCAGCACCTCTGCTTTGAGGAGTTTGGGGAAATGAGTATGTTTAGCATGAGATAGAAGCACTTTTGCTTGCAGAGTAATTTCAGGTGAATTTCAAAGTATATACTCCTTCGCCCAGTTGAAACTTCATTCCCCCACTCTCAAATTAGGTATTTATAATTAATCAAAAAACTAATGTTCTTCTTGTCTTAAGCTTGCACGTACTCGCTCCCTTGATTGCTTCATTTGGCTAATGAGCTCAGGGTCAGAAGTTTTTGTCCCTGTGTGATTTAGCTGTGCCTGGAGGAAATTTGGTTCAGAGGCTTCAAAACCTTATTTCATTTTTAGTCAAATACTTGTGCTGTAAGACAATGTTAACTCACTACTTTACAGTGTAACCCAAAGTCAGTCATTTTTTCTGACTTGTGAAGTTGGTTCTGATTCTTTCTTTCTTTCTTTCTTTTCTTTTTCTTTCTTTCTTTCTTTCTTTCTTTCTTTCTTTCTTTCTTTCTTTCTTTCTTTTTCTTTCCTTCCTTCCTTCCTTCCTTTCCATTTTCTTTCCTTCTTTCTTCCCTCCCTTCTTACCTTCCTTCCTTCCTTCCTTCCTTCCTTCCTTCCTTCCTTCCTTCCCCTAACATCTAGGGACTTTGACTTTTATTCTTTTCTTCTTATTGTTATTTTAAAGAAAAACAAAAAGAAGGAAATTCAAACAAAACAACACACACATACACTCAAGCTTTACTCTGCATTCATATTAATGACTCATAGCAATGGCAGGATATTTATACATATTCTGCCCCCCTCCCAACCCATTCATCTTCTGCTAGATCAAGGGTCAAGGTCTGCGCCTGCTTTTCTGAGTAAAGTGAACAAGTAAATCAGTACATGGTAGGAAGTAAAAGCACAAACCAGGATGAATTTATCTTTTTCTTCTAAGATACTGGAATGAGAATTTAGGCACATTAAAAGAATATTTTCCTAAGGAAAACAAAGTTCTCACATTCCTATTTCACCAATTTATTTTTCTCTGTTCCGTAGTGGCCAGAATTGTAGAATTATCTTCAACTTCTCCAGCTCACTCCCTTTTAAACCTTCTCCAACGTGTAGTTTGCCTCCATAGTATACGAAAGTAGTTCACGCTAAGATTATCAATGACTTCACATTTGAGACTTATGGTTCAACCTGAGCACTTGGCGGGATCCAAGTCTTCTGATGGCCCTTTCCTTCTTGAAGAACCCTCTTACATATTCCTGGTTAGTCACTGGCGCCACCGACTATCGGTCTCTTTGCCCCACTCCACTGCTGATGCCAACCATGGAAATGTTGTTGAAGTCCAGTGCGCAGTGGTAGGCCACTCCTTTTCTCATCGTGTAGTCTACTTGGATAACTCTGAGCAGAACCATCTCCTGACTTTTATTACATTCTGCATGACAGTTATCCCAAGTATGACTCTCTGGGTCCCAACTGTTTGTTTATTCAACACGTGCACGTGGGTGTTTTACAGACTGCCTCTGAGAACTGAGACCACCTTTGTCAAACTGTCGTCACTGTTTGTTCCCGTAAACCTCTACACAGAAAAGATAATACTGTAATCCTATGAATAACTGCATTGTTTGCTTGGGGAAATTCTCACTGATCAATTTGAAAACAGCAATCTGCTCACCTGAGAAATCAGTGTACTTATCAGAAGCTACTTACCTCAGTGGTCCAGCCATCCTAATCCAATGCTGCCCAGTATGAATTAGTTTTCTGCTCAAAAAATTACCATGACACTATTGATTCTAGGCCCTCAAATTTAATAAGTATGTCAACAGTGATGATGTACTTGTTTGATCCACTGAGACCCTTGGGAGAGTCTCTTACTGCAGTAAGTTCCAGTGTATTTCACTTTGCTTTATTAATACACTGTCCAGGGATAATTTGAGGGCTTGAATGCTCCAACTTGACCTGCCCAAGAATAAATCTAAGGGTTTTTGTCATAAATATTCTCATCTTTCCATGTACAATATTTTAATAAACCATGAATATATCCGACTTTATTAAGAAAAAATACGTGTTACTTCCTTAATTTACCTACTTTTCACCCTGCCAAATTCTATTGTGTCATTTCTTCTCTAGTAATGTTAACTCTCAATAAATCAGAATAAAATTAGTAATGTATGTAATGTCATCCAGTCTCATGTTTGCTGTGAAAAGAACAAGGAGTGGAAAGAAGAGGTGGCAGTGGGGAATTGTGTGTCTTGTACAGGCAGGAAGAACATATATACACTCTGCATATTATTTATAAATAATAAAATTATATATACTCCATCCATTTTTCATTATGTAATAACTGTATAATACTTTCAATAATATTCATCCATACTAGGGAGATAAGTCACATAGTTTCATGTTTAGTTCCCCTGATTACTTTGCTGGTGTTCAATTTTACCAAAAAGAGTTTGTTTATTGGGTGCTTAAAGATGTAACTATGAGTTCTGTGATTAGGTATGTTGAGCCTTGCTAATGCTAGCCTGTGTTGATTGCATGTCTCTGTTTATTTTTTTTTATTTATTTATTTTTTTTTTGTCTTTTTGAGACAGGGTCTCGCTGTACAGTTCAGGCTGGCCTTGAGCTCAGTTTTGTAGCCCAGGCTGGTCTCGAACTCGCACCAATCCTCCTGCCTCAGCCTCCCGAGTGCTGGGATTACAGGCGTGCGCCACCACGCCCGGCATACATGTCTCTGTTTAAAAGCTGGTACCTCACTCTAGAAGGTGCAGACATTTTTGCAAAGGAAGTATAACTGTCCCAGGATTTCCTTTGAAGCAGACTCTAATTTCATGTATTCATTAAAGAAATACATATTGAGCACAGTTATGTGGCAGCTCTTAGTGTAGAAGCAGAGGACAATGGTGAGAAACAATAGTGAACACAGGGAATATACCCTCACCTTCAAAGAGGAGACTGTCAAGTGGAGTCTTCACAACAAAGATAGCAGATATGTAATATAAATATATAGCATACAGCATACAAATTGCTATATTGCTAGACAGATAAGACTTATAGTAGGCTAGGGGAAAAATTTAAGCAGAGGATGAGGAGAAGAGTGTGTGTGTGTGTGTGTGTGTGTGTGTGTGTGTGTGTGTGTGTGTGTGTTAGATATTTTAGAGGCAGTGATCTTTCACTTAAAATCTACGTGTCTCCAGGTAACCCCTTAATCTCTTTCTAAAATAATCACTACTTCCCACTCAATACTTCTTGCAGTTGCTCCCATATCAAATTTTCCTGAACAAAGAATACTTTATGCTAAAGCTGTTTTAATTACATGATGTAGTCAGAGAAAACATATTTCAGTTGGTTGTGATGGTAAGAATAATTTTTATCAAAAATATTATTTCACTGGTAACAGATTTGTGTGTGTGTCGGGGGGAGTACTGGGCATCAAACTCAGAATCTTACAGTTGCCAGGCCGTTGCTTAAGTGCCGAACTATCTCCTCAGCCCAAAGTTTTAAAGTAAACATGTTACTTATTTATGGGACCAGCGATTGAACTCAAGACCTTGCACTTTCCAGGCAAGTGCTTATGTCACTGAGATATCTCCTGAGACCCTTGACAATAATTGTGTCATTAGAAAAGTATTTTTCAATAGGGAAAAAGGAACATTTCTCCACTGTGGGTGGGAGCACAGATTGGTACAATCACTATGGAAATCAGTGTGGACATTCTTTGGAAAACTAGGATTGGAAGTCCTGTTCAACCAAGATATTTCCTTCCTGGGTATTTTTTAAAGAAAAAAAAATCATACCATAGCAATATACGTATATCCAAGTTTATATCAGTGAAAAGAGCCATTGGTGCTTAATTTGTTTTATCTCCTTTTTCAATTGTTTGATCTTTTTCTCTTCTTAAGTATGCACTTATTTCTTTTTTTCTTTCTTCCAATTTTGCATGTGTATATCTGGCATTATGAATAACTGCCTGGAGGACAGCACTATGCATTATAGTAAATACTGTGAAATTCACATTGTTTTGTTCAGTGAAATCCTGTATCACCTGTAATGTTTCTGTTTTAATTCTCTTTTGTATTCTTTAAAAATAAAAAAAAGTCTATTTGGAGTCAGTTCTGCAACGTATTTATAGTTGTTGCATTTTATTTTCCTTTCTCACCCTTGCTTTTCTCCCTTATGTAAATTCGCTCACTTTAGCAACATATGAGCTGTCCTTGTTTTCATTAAATAAAGAAAAGTGAACGTGTACCAAAAGCCCAATTCTGAGTTTCCAATCTGCATGACAAGACTGGATTGTTTTTGGAGATGTTTCAATCAGCTAGGATCATGACTTAGAAAGACCAGAGCTGCTGTTTTGTCATTTTCATGAAAATGAATGTGAACTATGGAAACAAGGACAGCATCAGGCCAGCTCCTTCTGGTCTCCACAAACCACAGCTTTAGGGCAATGGGGAGAGTGGTCTTTGTCAGATAACTTTAAGCAAAGCATCAACTCTGGCCAGAACCTGTCCTAAGGAGAGTCAGAGAGTTTCCAGAGAAACTGACATTGTCTTTCCTAGTCAGTAAACTTTCAAATTAGGAAGTCATCAAAGGTTTTGCCTCTCAGTGGAACAACTGTCTTTGGCAGAATGTGGTCAAATCAGTCGGCTTGGGCCCAGGTAAGATGTACTTCACAGAAAGTGTTTAGATGTGCAAACCAATTAAAATGAAAGGTTCAGAAATTGCTCCTTTTCCTTATGCTCGTTTTTTTTTTTTTTTTTTTTTTTGGCTTTTTGAAACAGGGTCTCGCTGTACAGTTCAGGCTGGCCTTGAGCTCAGTTTTGTAGCCCAGGCTGGTCTCAAACTCTCACTGATCCTCCTGCCTCAGCCTCCCGAGTGCTGGGATTACAGGCGTGCGCCACCACGCCCTGCTTCCTTTTCCTTATGAATGTGCTTTTTGCTTTGGAAAAATAAATATTGAGTGGTTTAAGCTGATGATGAGTTTTAAAAAATTATAAATACAATTTTAAAAAATGTTTTATATTTTGTTTATTTGGTACAGAGTCTCATTAAGCAGGTTGGACTCATAGAATAGTGATCCTTCTGTCTCTGCCTTCCCAGCACTGGAATTGTCAATGTGTGTCACCACGCCTGATTTCAGTAGCCAGCATGCTGTACCTGGGGTTCCAGGACTGGCATGGCAATGCTGTCCCAGGAATGGAACCTGGGCCATTGTGCTATCTCCATAGCCCCAGCCCCAAGTTCAAAGAATATAGAACAAAATTATTTGCTATTTGGAAAGATGGGTATCATCACTAAGTTTAAGTTGTGTGGAAAAGCAGAGTGAATAGTTTCTGTTCTCTGATGAGACTCGAGAATGACTGAGTGAGTACGCTGCCTCAGAATGCTCAGAAGCAGAAATCAGGGCAGATGAGTTTAGGGACCACAATAGTGGGTGTGAAGAATAAAATAAGCTCAGAGTTACTTTAATGAGCTGTGAGGTGCACTAAACCAATAGCTTTAAGGAAAGGTGGAAGAAAATTGCTGAGAAGAGCATCAAGAACCTAAGGTAGCTTGCTACGTACTTGCTAGACAAAAAGGGGTATGTAAGGTCACTTGTTCTCTCTCCTGGAAGAATATGATGCTAATACTCTCTGTAGGACAAACATGCTTTCTGCTTGTCTTACCTGTGAGGTATGAGTTCAGGGCAGGGGCAAACCAGACAACCAATTGGGTCAGATGTGTCAGCCTTAACCCATGCTAAGAGTCTGAGGGAGGTATTTCCTACATAGATAGGCCAGGAGCAGAGCGCAGGACCCGGCATGACACTGCAGCTCCTCGGCACTGCTCACAGCCGTTCGGAGAGCTGCATTTTTCACCTTCATTTGAATCCCATGCCATTTGCGAGACCAATCAGAAAGTTTTACTTCCTTTCTTTGCCTTTATGAACTTCAACAATGTATTTCATGAAATTTCATTAAGCCTATTTTCATGGGTATGCATTAGTAATTCAGAGTAATGGTATTCATTTTGGCACATTGGTACACACATTATAGCAGGTTTTCATCCTCACTCTTCCACCCTCCCATTCTGCCTCTTCACCTGCTCCCTTTTCTCAATTCTCAAGTAGACCTAATATTTTTCAGTTATCTCTTAATGTGTTGTATTGTTCATATAAGAGCAAGCATGTGACAGTGACCTTTCCAAGGCTAGGTGATTTCACTTAACATGAGAGTCTTCAGTGCTATGCATTTTCCTCAAAAGTACATGCTTCGATCTTTCTTTGTGGCTATACAACTTTTTACACTATATTTTATTCTCTTTTTTTATGGCTGGCTCAGCCTGCCCTGGGGAAGGTGCTGGCACAGCATGTGGTGCCAGGGATCAAACCACAATCCCTGCACTTGCCTAAGCTTTCCTAAGCAAGCACTTTAGATGGCTGAACCTCTAGCCGGCCCTACACTGTATTTTATTGCATTATACATGGTATCACATTTTCTCTCTAGGTTCTTCTGATATCTAGCCTCTTCCCATAGAGCCTCTATTGTAAGTTTCATGATCATATGCATGGGTAAGCACGCATCACTATAGCATTCCATAAGAAGCAGTGGCAGAACATGATCAGATGGATGCCATTTCTATTTCTCAGAGGGATCTCCACCCTCATTTCTATAGCAGTTGAAGTAACAGCATAGAAGAGTTCCTTCTTCCACAGAGTCTCACCTCCATTTATTGTCTTGAATGTTTTTTTTTTTTTTTTCTAGTCTTTTGGTGAAGGGATATGGTAGGGTGTTTGTTTAATTGGACATTTTATTGAATTGAGCCCAGGGCCTTCACACAGAGCTATACTGCAATTTCCTGACTCAGCTTCCCAGACTGCTGGGATTACAGACGCATACAACCATCCCCAGATTGCCTTTTATATTCTTGATGATACCATTCCAGTTGGGGTGAGATGGACCATCAAAGTAATTTTTATTTTCATGTATTTATCTGCTTTTTCTTTGAGTTATTCTTTCGATTATTTTTATATACATCTGCAGAGTACGGTGATCACACTCACTGCACGTCTGTATTCTTTACTTCTAGCCTTTCATTTGAATGAGGCATCACCTCAGGGGTCCCTTGCACATGAGCACAACCAGTCAGAAGACGCTGTTCTTGGTGCTGCCTTTAGTCTTGGAGAAGTCAGCAGAGGTTTTTTCCATAGGATTATCCCAGGGCTTTATAGTGGGAGACAGAAGCCCAACTGTGGATTCTGGATACAAGAGGTCGCATCCTCTTGTCCTCAAGGCCACTGTGAGCCTTGTCACCGGCCCACCCTTGCCCTGTACAGCCCTTTTCTGCCTGTAGCTAACACGTGCTTCTGCTGCCCAGCAGGTCTACCTCATCCCATTCTTTCCTCAGGACACCAGGTACTTGGAAAGCAGCCCGCATGTGCTGCCTTGTCCAGGGACACCTTTGAACCTTTGAATATTTTTACTGATCATTCGTAACAACACTAGGAAGAAAACCAAATGAATATGATAAAGAGTGTTTCCAATTCTTGGAACTGAGTATATAGAGCCCTGTACTGAAGCCTGATAGGTTGCAGCCCTAGTATGAATTGCTGAAATCATCATAGTGGTCATCAAATATGGCTAAAGCCTTTAAAACAGAAGTCCATCTTCCTAAGACCACCTCCCTCTTCTTGTCCAACTTACACCAGGACATAATTTACTTCCACCCCTCCCACTGCCTCAGGGAAGACCCTCAATTAGCTCGCTCAGGTATATCTAAACATCCCCTCCAAATTCCATAAAAGGCTCAGTCTCTCTTTGTTCCAATCCAGAGAATTCCTTATCTTCCCCAAATTCTCTCCCTGTCCTCAAAGAAAATGACTCCCCTTTCCCTTTTCCTTCTGCCTGGTCTTCTGCTGCTCATTGCATCTGAAAAAATTTTTATCCAATCCAACATACAAATACTTTTGTTCTAAGTTACTGGTCATTTGAAAAATAAGGCACGATGAACCAGACACATGCAACATGCGTAGTAGCCATGGCTACTGATGTTTTGAGTGCCTGAATGCCCCCATGTGGGCTATTTCTAAGCAACAAATATAGGTTTAAATTTTACCTAAAAAGATTACACTGAAAACGATTTGTTGTTTAGAAGTGGCCGAAGGTGCTGGTGGCATCCCTACTCTTCTTCATGAGTACCCTGACCACACATGCAGACAGATGCTTTGCAAAAGCTCTGTTTAGTCCCTTTCCTAAGGTTCCTTTCCCTGCTAATAACACTGGAAGGAAATGCCAAAATCCTTTCTAGTCATATCTCCTGTCCCCAGCTTCCATTTTTCTAAAACTAACAATCAATGTTCAATGTGGAGAATTTGCAGCATGGACTGTTGAAATTAATGAAATCAATAATCTTAAACTAAAAAAAGGTTAAAGAAATGGAAAGTATCTAAGATAACCATTAAGTTGAGTAGGTTTGAATTTCTCATTAGGCTTTTGACTTTGGACATTGCCTTATGCGTGGATTATAGTTAGCACAAAGGTAAAGAACTCCATGGAAAATTCTTAAAATAATCTAAACAAGAAGCACTAAATTCCCACTTCACCATCAATAGTATTAAATAAGAAACTGTGCTCAGAGCTCCTGCCTCAGTAACTTGGTTGGATCAGCCTTCAGTTGGTCCTCAGTCTCAGACTTTCTTTTTTATTTACATGCTGCATTCCAACAATTCTTTCTTTGTTCTGTGTTTTCCTCTCTCTGTTTCCCTATCCAAATACTCCTGCTACTCCTGCCACTTCTATGTGGGCTGCCATTTTTGTCAAATAATCCTCTCTCAGTTTTCGAAGAGCAGCCTGAAGGTCTGGAGGACCCCAGGGTCATCAGACGCATGTGTCCCCTCCCCCAGTGGTTCTTCTGCACCTCAATAGCACCTTATCTGTCTTGCAGCCATGGGTGAGCCCCTAGCGTAGGAATACTGAACAAACTCCTCAAATGTAAATTTTGCATTAAAGAATTGCAAATGAAATCTTGGAAAATTCTTAACTATTGAAGCTTACTGTCATATGTTACCACAGCTATTTCTTTATTCATAGTGCCTGCAGCTGTACTCAGTCTTGACCTACTATGAGCTTTGAGAAAACTGCTTTTACTACAGCTGTCGTTTTTGTTTTGTTTTTTTTTTTTCTTACTTTATTTTGATTTTTTTTTTTTTTTGGCTGTCATTTTTATACATGGCACTTCGAGACTTTTCCCATCATAGTAAGAGGAAAATGTCTTATTTGGGGCAAAATCAGAACTCTATTACTGCTCAAACGTGCTAGTTGCAAAGATATTAAAATACTAGAATATCATACATTTACAATAATTTATAACTTTATGAATGTGGATATCTTATCTTGACTGTGAAGTACTACTCCAGAAGAGGATCTCACTGGAACGCTATAGTCTCATCATCTTGGGTGTCATTATTTAATTTAATCAAACACTGTTGCAAAGCCCTTCTTTAGGTACATAGTACAAAATGAGTTGTATTCTATCTATTCACTATGGTAATACTTTGTTTTCTGTAATAACAAAACCTCAGCTGGAATATTAGTCTTCTCCCCCCTTTTTAAGGACAGAATTTTTTTATTTGAGGAAAGAAGTCTTCTGTCTGAGTCTTACAGAGGGACAGAAGGGGACTTGAGTAGGTTACCAAGGAATCGGCTTTTTCTAGAGAATTTGAGAGAGCAAAACCACAAGGTGACGCAGGTCTAAGGTGGAAAACATGGGAACTCTCTCTCTTTGTGGCCATGGGGTGGGGTGAATCTATGACCAACCAATAAAATTACAAGCATAAATTATAAAATCAGGCTCAGATAGGGAAGCTAGTCCAAGTGGGCATGAATACAGAACAGAGGCATTTCCCTAGGGGGTTCTGTCAGAGACTCTCCCTGGCTTTTTCAAGGTGATCAATACCTATTTAGAATATGAGTCCCTGATGCCCATTAAACAAATGTGGCTGCATTTGTTTAATCTTTTGTCTTGAGATCTGGCTCACAGGAGGTGCCTGTTTCTCCTATGATGTGAAGGTATCTTGCCTTCCATGTTGGGTCCTTTGAGGGCCTCGTCCTGTCTGACTGCCTATAATATTTCTATCTAATTCAGCCCTTCCTTTTTTTTTTAAACCACACTCCTATTCACTTTAAAGACTTATTGGATATTATGTGAAGTAATTAGTATGATCTTTTTGTTTTAGTTTAGCTATTTTGTATCATGTTTGTTTTTAAACCACAAACATTTGCACTGGTAAACAATAATCATAATAATAGACCTCTTTAGAGTCCTGGTAGTGTATGGTAAAGTACACAAGAAAGACAATGCTCTTCTGTGGAAATGAGTATCATTTTCTTGATTCGCTTTGTAAAAGCACCATTCTTTTTTCTATCTTATTGAACATCAAAGTACTTATCCAAGACTCTGAAGTGTGACCAATCACAATTTTTCCAAAAAGAAGATTTGCTTTCCCTAAGGAAATAAAAAACTCTCTCTAGTAAAGATAACAGATATATTGTGGTGTTCTATCTCTTTAGTAGTGTTTTTAGCTCTCTATACTTCATTGTTTTTCTAAAACTTTCCTATATAATTTCTAGTATAAACAAAACAGATAATAAGACTCTATGATAAACATGCTTAAATATTATTTTCAAAGTACTATAGTAACAAAATATTTTTAAATTTCAACTAAACTTTAGATTTCATGAAAATGAAATTAAGTTTGTATACTTTTAAGTAGCTCAGTAAAAATTTTAATAACAGCTTTAAAACATTTTTCATTTAAAGCATACTTTGAAAATGTTGGGCTAGGGAGACAGTTCAGGAGTCTAAACACCTGCCTGGCAAGTACAAAGACCCAGGTTCAATCTGTGGTACCACTTCCACGCAAGTTCCAGAACCAGGCATGTCATGCCACCCATGAAACCAGGCATGGTGGCTCAAGCCTGTATCCCAGAACTGGGGAGACTGAGCCAGGAGGATCACTGTGAGGCTGAGCTGTGTAGGGAAATCCCATACCAAACAAACAAACAAATAAATAAAAACATTATTTTTGCAATATTTAAGGATCATTCGGTGGCTATTGAATCTTCATTTACATAAAGTTAAACATTTAAGAAAGAAGAACATGATTCAGTTAATCAGATTAGAGAGGTAGTATGTTTGAAACTTCCAATTAAAATAGTTAAACTTAAAAATGAATAGTTGTTTTATGAAACCATAACACTATTTCTTAAAACTGTAATACTATTCAAATTGGCATAACTTGTCTTGTTTGACAAAGCTAAGAAGAAAAAAACAAAACAAGGTCTTAAGATTTATGAAGAATCTAAACTGCTAGTATAAGTCAGAACTGATAAATTTGTTTGGATGGATAGATGGATGGATGGATGCATGCATGGATAGATGGGTGAGTGGGTGATAGGAAGGTGGATGGATGTAAGGATAAGCAGATAAATACAAAGAGACAGGTTGACAGGAAACAAGTTTGCAGACCAGATAATGAAGATCATTTATTAGGCTCATAGCATCTTCACTGGCTCTGGCGCTCCAGGCATCAGAGGTCACTATGAGAAGAGCCTGGCATCACTATGCGAGTGTCAAGGTATTCATCCACAGAAATACAGATGTAGAGCTCATGAGGGCCAGGCAGCTGGCACACAAGCTCATCCTCCTGCCCGGCAGAGAAACCCTTGCTCCGGAACGTAAACAGATGTCGATGAAGCAAAAGAAAATTCACTGTGCTCACTACCCTGAATGGAAATGAACATTTACATGCTTTACACATTTATCTTCTCTAGGAAGACAAGATATGTCCTAGAGAAGGTAAATGTGTAAATCGTTCTGAAACAAAGCAAGAGCTGTAGACCTCTTGCTTCTAAGACATATTTGCTCTCCAATCACCATTTAAATTTGTAAGTTTCATTCCTAGAAAGCCTAGATTGTGCAGAAACATGAAAATCATGGAGAATCATCTGCTTACAATGCTCTTATAATTATTTTTTCTTTAATATACTGTGTAGCTAGATACATTGTTGGTTTTATTAGGAAACACATGCAAGTTTAATAAAGTGCTTTGTTACACTGTCACTGAAAACTAGGTTTTCATATATACATTTATTAGTATGTAGAATATGAAAGTGTATGTAAAGTCAAATTTCTTCTTCTCTTTCTTTTCTTGCAAAAAGTGCTAGAACCAGGCAAGTTACTTAAAAGTAGAGTTTACTCATGATTCCAAACCTTTGAGCTGGGTTTGTGTGCATGAATAGAAAACACAGATGTCACATCTGTGCCATTTGGTTAGAGTTTCTCCAGCAGTTAGTGTCTGACTGGAGCTGGAGCAGGGGCTCCTGGGAGGATAGCTGGGCTACATACATATGAAGACATAGGGGTCTCACACACATATTTTAATTTTATTCAAAATAAAAACTCAGTCTCTATTCACCCAACTGCTTATATTTGTCTCCTACAGAGAAGTCAACATTGTAACTGTTTCAATTGCTTAAATCAGTCTTAGCAGATATTTGGAAGCCTGCACTCTACTGGGCACTGTGCATAAGATTTGTAATAATTCAAGACATGACAGTTGAAGAAATCTGACTCTTAAAGCATATTGAAAACTATAATGTAAGAAAAATGCAGTTATTTTAGGGGAAATTCATATTTTTTCCCATTTGCCAGTAATACTTCACTTTTCTGAAGACATGAGATTCTACCCAAGGAGGCGAAATAGCTCAGTAATCTAGAGCACCTGCTTAGGCAAGCTTAGGCAGGAGACCACAGTTCGATCCCTGGCACCACATGAAGTGCCAGCCCCACCCCCAGGGTAGGCTGAGCCAGCCATAACATAAACAAATAAATAAAGTCTAAAAAATTAAAAAGGGAAATTTAGGACTGAATATATATATAATGGCAGAGTTATCTTTACATGATATATTTTCTAAAAGTTTTGTATACTTCATGGATTCTTTCAGTTATATATATATAATTCAAGAAATACTTGTTGAATTAATGTATTTTGGTTTTATTTTACTATATTTTTCTGGTTGCTAATTGATGCTCTAAATGAATCTTTTATTAGAAAAAAATATAAATGTAGGAAAGTGACTATAATATTGTAATCTGATAATAAATAAATATGAGATATAAAATATTTCAAATAATTTGAGATATATAAACATTGATCTAATAATATATTGGATTGTGTAAAAATAAAAATAGCCTGAGTAGCATTTTGATAAGCCACAAAATCGAATCTTTAAATTAAACAGTTGCTGTTTTACAGTAAATTTAATAAAATGGTGATCACGGTGCTCCTTGCTTTCTGTGCTACCTTGATTCCCATTGTTTTTTAATACCAGCGCCTCCAACAGATGTTCACTGTGTGTAGAACAGCATAATGTTTTTAGTCTCTCTAATTGTTTGTACTGTTATGTGTTCTTCATATTAACTTTTAACAAATCCTAGTTTAAACTTGAAAGAAAAAAAAAACCAAATTCATTAAAGCAAAAAGTCTCAAAGCACATGAGATTGTTACTCCCCTAATTGTTATAAGCTAAATATATAAAGACTTCTTAAAAGCAGTCAAGAAGAATTAATAAATAGCACATCACAAAGAGGTTATTTTGGGAAGGAAAGAGATTTTAAGACTAAATATTTAATGTCTTCATAAAATACGTATCTTTCTAATTATAAAATACTTCACGCGTTTGCTTAGGAAATTGTGGTATTATAGGCCAGCCATTGTCAAAGTGTGATTCCAATATCTTTCAAGCAGTTCTTTAAGGTCAAAGTTATTTTCATAATAATAGCAGGATACAGTTGCCTTTCTCTATGGTGACATTTGCAATAACAGTGCAAAAGCAAGGCTGGATCAAGGAACCACAGCTTAGCGCAGCACCCAGAGAAGTCAGTCTTCAGCCCGGGCAGCCGCAGTGGCCTGCGCCCCACCAGCACTCTTCTGTATAGACATGGGCAGAAACCCCTCCCGACTGGCTTAGGAACAGCCTGGAAGCAATGGGCATGCATTTTATTATGCATTTCATCTTGAGTACATATTTTTAATGAGTGCGCATAAAGCACAATTGTGTTCTTATAGTTTAATCATCTAGGACTCAGAGAGGATGTAAAACAGAGTGGTGAAAACAATTAAATTACTTAAAAGTAACTCAATGATGTAAAAATTGACATTGTAAAATAAGGAAGTGTGCACTTTCCATGCTAGAGCATGAAAACTGAAACAAGTTTGCTGTGGAATCTGTTCACTGTGGAAGTTCACTGAGACGATCTCTTTTTCAGTTGCAGGTAGTGAAAGGCACTTAAATTCTTATTTAAATTGACTTGCTACTGTGAAACCTAAGACAACAGTTGTACTTCTAAGTCTCCTAAATTTGATGCCCTATCTAAAATGTTGCTAGCCCTTCCCATTGATGCATTCCTACACGGATATGAGGGGTGCGTGCAGCTCTCTCCTCCAGGGTCTTGTGCTGAGACCAGAGCTGGGCACAATAGTTAAGATTCTGAGCATAGCCCAGAAATGCAGTCACATGATCAGCTAAAATGCGGAGATGAGGTTCAGCTGGTTTGCCAAGTTCTCAGGAGGATTAAGCCTCACTACTTATTGCTTGAAGGCAAAGGACTGGCTGCCTTTCCTTTTCCACCTTTTCCATACTTCTTTTCAAAGTTTTCTACAATCACTTTTCAAATAAATGACTTTTACTTGAATCTATGTAGCAGAGTCAGAAACACAGATAATAAGCTTCTCCTCCTCCTTGTCATTCTTCCTGTTCTTCTTCTTCTTGTTCTTCTTGTTTCTCTTCTTCTTCTTCTTCTTCTTCTTCTTCTTCTTCTTCTTCTTCTTCTTCTTCTTCTTCTTCTTCTTCTTCTTCTTCTTCTTCTTCTTCTTCTTCTTCTTCTTCTTCTTCTTCTTCTTCTTCTTCTTCTTCTTCTTCTTCTTCTTCTTCTTCTTCTTCTTCTTCTTCTTCACAGTTTATGGAGGTTTCAGCCATACTCA